>PVHX01008334.1:0-84417 GCA_004024805.1 Geosciurus inauris | reverse complement strand
CTTCTTAACATAATAAAGGAAATTTATGAAAAACCTGCACTGCCATCATATTTAATGGTGACATACTGAATGCTTTTCCCCTAAGAACTGGCAAGGATATCTTCTATCACTATTCATCTTCAACACTATATCAGAAGTCCTAGCCAGTGTAATAACACAGGGAAAAGAAAAGATCCAGATTAGAAAGAGAGAGAGAGAGAGAGAGAGAGATTTGAAAATGACATGATTATTTATGCAGAAAATCCCAAAGATTCTCCAAAATAACTAAGAACTAAGTGAACAGGTTGTCAGGATATATTCATAATAGCCAGGCTCCCCCCCCCCCCCCCAAGAAGAACTTTGGTCTAAGGAAGAATGTTCTCAGCAGGAAAAATAATGGGGTGGTACCTTCATTGTGGACTCCTCAGCCTCCAGAAAAGTAAAAAGTACATTTCTGTTGCTTAATCAGAAAAAAAGTGATTTATGCATAAATCTAACAAATTAAATTCATGCTTAGTATGCTGAAAGCTACAAAACACTGAGGAGTAAAATTAAAGAAGACCTAAATAAATGAAGATGTGTACTATGTTCATGGACTGGAAAACTTAATACTGTTAAGATATCAATTGTCCTCAATTTGATAAGGAGATTCAATACAATTTTCAGTAAAAATTCCAGCAAATTTGTTTATACATATTAATAAATTCATTCTAAGACTTATAAAAAAGGAGCAGGAACTGCAAAGGCCAAGCAGTATAGTCAATTGATTTTGAACAAAGATACTAAAACAATTCAGTGAAGAAAGAAAAGTATTTTTGATGATTGGTTTTGCAAATAACCTTAAGAAATATCTCAGATTCTATTCAATATTAATTCAACATGGGTTATGGCATAAATGTAAAAAGTGAAACTTCTAAAAGATAACACAGGAGGAAATCTACATGATCTAGAATTTGGTGGAGTTTTTAAGTATGCCTCCCCAAGACAAATTTGACTTGGTCAAAACTAAAATTTTTGCTTTGTGAAAGTTGTAAAGATAATGAAAAGACAGCTACAAACTAGAAGAATATATTTGCAAATCATGTACCAAATAAAGGACTAGTATGCAAAATATACAAAACCTCAAAATTCAATAATAAGAAAAGAAACCATTTGTTATGATTTGGATCTAGACTGTCCCCCAAAGAGTCATGTATTGAAGGCTTTGATCCTCAATGCAGCAATGTTCAGAGGTGGAGATATAACTGGATATAACTGGATCATGAGGGCTCTGAACTTATCAATGGATTAATCCATTGAGGAATTCACAGCTGATGGCATTATTGGAAGGAGGCAGAAATTGTGGGAGGTGGGACATACTTGGAGAGCGTGAGTCCTTGTGGGGCAAGCTCTTGGGGACTATATCTTGTCCCCAGTTATTTCCTCCCTTTCTCTCTCTGCTGACTGGCTGCATGAGGTGAACTGCTTTCCTCTGCCATACCCTTCTGCTCTGTTGTCCTGCCTTGCCTCAGGCCGCATTTGATGGAGCCCACTGACTAGGGACTGAAACCTCTGAAACCATGAGACTAAATAAATATTTTCTCCTCTAAGTAATTTTTTCTCAGGTATTTTGTCTCAATGATGAAAAACTGATGAGCCATACCATTTTTTTAGAAAAGGGGTCAAAGATCTGAACAGACATTTCACTAAAGATGACATATGCAGAGCAGATAAGCATATGAAAAAGATACTGGGCTTTCCTAGTCATTGAGGAAATGCAAATTAAAACTACAGTGAGATACCACTACTTATCTTTTACAATGACTTCAAAAAAAAAAAAGAAGAAAGAAAAACACTTGACAATACCAAACGCTGACAGGAATACAGAGCGACTGGAATTTTCATATAATGCAACATGCTTTTTCAATTTTGGGAAACTGGCCATTGCTTTAAATTACATATATCTTTATTGTATAATTCTTGATTCCCACCTTTAGGTAATCCCAAGTGAGTAGAAAAGTATGTTCATGTGAAAACTTGTAGGAGAATATTTATGGCATTTTTATTCATAATTAAAAGCAAACAAACAAACCTGGAAACAAGTTACATGTTCTTCAACAGGTTAAAGGACAAACTCTGCCATATTCAGGCAACGGAATGCCATTTAGTATTAACAAAAGATAAGCTATTTGTTTATGAAAGAACATGGATAAAATGTAGATGTGTTTAAGTATGCAAAAGAAACCAGATATATAAAGCTACCTATCATATGACTTTGTTCATATGGCAAGCTGGAAAAGACAAAGTTGTAGGCAGAAAATGGATCAATGGTTGCAAAAAGTTGAGGATAGACTAGGTGCTGGCTATAAAAGGGGCAGTACAAAGAACATTTGGGGCTGATGGAACTTATTTGTGTCAATACATTGGGGTTCTTCACCACAAGAAGTGAATCTTGTGAGGTGCTAAGCAACTCAGTGAGACCCTGTCTCTACATAAAACACAAAATAGGACTGGGAATGTGGCTCAGTGGTCGAGTGCCCTTGAGTTCAATCCCCAGTACCAAAAAAAAAAAAAAAAAAAAAAAAAAAAAAGAAGTGAATCTTACTGTTTGCATAGCTAAACAAAATAATCCCGATGCCAGGGAACCCAAGATAGGAGGCAAGGAGTGTGAAACCAGGTGTATTCCTAATGAGTGATCACCACTCTGAAGGGTGGGTAAGTAAGGAACTAACCAAAGTACTTTAGAATTTTATTTTTAAGTTAATTATTTAAACTGGATACCATAAGGCTAAAGAAACAAAAAGGAATTTACAAAAACACTATCTTCTAGTAGTTAAATTTATTTTGACAAGGATGCAGACTAGCAATTCTGTAACTACCCTGCGCGCATGCTAGGGCTGAGCAAATAAGCAAATTCAGTCATGTGTTGGTTAATAACAGGGAGAGTTCTGAGAAGTGCATCATGGGGCAATTTTATTGTGTTGAACATGGTAGAGTGCACTTCCACACAAACCTAGATGACAGAGTTGTTACACACCTGGACTCTCTGAGATAGGTATGTTTGGCCTGTTGCTCCTGGGGCCATGATGAACAAATCAACATGGGGTTAAACCAAGCACAAGAGAAAATTATGCAAATAAGAGAGTCAAACACAAGGTGGGTGAGTCTGCTGCTGGTGTGACATGGCATACTGCTTTACTGTAAGCTTTTAAAATATAAAGTAGAAGGAATACAGTTTAAAATAATAATTAAAATTATAGCATACTAACTACATAAACCACTAATATGGTTGCTTGTCTCCCTTGTCAAATATGACCCACATACTTGTGTGTGCTCTAATTTTATGTGACTGGTGTTTCCACCAGCGTCACCACCAGTATTTGCATCAGTAATGCATTGTGCCATGATGTTAGGACAGATGCAACACAGTGGCCACAGACACATTCAACTCCATTATAATCTTATAATGTCCATCCTGTACATGGTCAGGTACTGACTGAAATGTCATAATGCCGCTCAGGACTGTATGTTTCAGATTTTAGACTCCGATTTCTCACGACTGGACAAAGAAGTTTCTACTAAGCAAAGTAGGCAGTCTAGAATGTACCTGATGATCCTGGTAGTAGGAGATACCAGTATAAATTTGTGCTTATTTTAATATATTTTCAAATTAATAGATATGGAAAAATGACAGATTAATGTCTGTACCTGGGATGATGTACATATACACACATCTTAGCTGTGCTTACCCAGAAATCATAGAAGCAATGGAAGAAGCAACAAGCATATCTAGGGCCCTGACACTGTCTTTCTCTAATAAGAAGGGAGGGCTCCTGAGGGGTCAGGGCAAAGTGAATACAAGATCAGCCTGGAGTAAAAGTGGTGACAAAAATTAAGGAAGCCCCAAAAATTCACAGGAGGAGGAAAGAAAAAGGAGAGGAAGGAAAGGGAGAAGAAGGAGATAGATACAGGATGCAGTATGTAAAAGAAAAGACACGGGGTTACCCTGAAAATGCCCCCAGTGGCCACAGCTGGAACAACTTGAACAAAATAAAATTTTAAATTATTGCCTCATAATACAAAGAATAAAACAAAATTCTGTGAGTTCATATAAATATAAATGAGTAGATACACGGAGGAAGTGGGACTGCTCTTCCTGAGACAAGAATGCCAATCAATACATGCAGAAGGATTGAGGGAAATTTAAAAAATGACCCTTAGAACACCACAGAAATAATTCTTGCAGACAAGATCCACTAAATCAGTGCCAAAATTAAAGGGCAGGATTTTAAGGAGAAACAGGATCTGACAGAGCCCCCAAAGTAATTTAAGTATGTAAGTAATGCATAAAAACAAGATAAATAATATTTTTTATAAAACATGGTATTTGCTGGATACCTTTGCTAGGTACTTAACCCATAAAAATAACAGGCAGTAACTACTGAGCACTTTCGATGTGTGAGGCACTAACTTTAAAGTCCTTCAATTCTCTAGCAACTCTATGAGTCTCAGTACTGGCTCCCCAGTTGTCTCAGGCATCAGGCCTTGCCACACCCCTGTCGGCCCAATTCCCAGGGAATTGAGATCCTGTGCCAACAGGAAGTCTGGTTGATGGCATCAACATCAACCTATTTTCTCCTGCAAGTATGTTGTTAGGAATGATGGTTAAATATATACCGTTCTCTGGCTACATAACTTGTGAGACATGCTGAAAAATGAAAATGTAGAATTCTTTGTTCATAAAGCAGGGGGTGGGGAGGCGTGCCATTTAGGATATTGACATACACAGCTTTACCCTGCCTTCTGTGATCTTTCAATTTGTCATGGTATTTTTTTTTTTACTACATAATATCATTCTAAGCAAAGAAAAATGAAAATTTTTTGTTACTAGCATGAATTTCACTGTTTATGTTTCTATTGTGTGTTTCTATGTACTTGTTTTAAATGCAAAATGAAGGGTTTTAAATTCATTGGAAATCTTCAAAATTGCACAATTCATATTTCACAACTCATACGTGCACCTGTATTTTATTCTTAATTGAATCAATGAAAATACTGCACAAATCTTATTCAACTGTTTTTATTTCATTTCTTGATACATATGTGGATATTCTACCAACACTCATTATCTTTGATGAGTCAAGATATATTAGAAAGAAAAGGAATTTTGAATTTCCCTCTCTTTCTCTGTTAGGTTCAACCTAGGTGGAGGGAATTCAAGGAAGTAACAAGAGGAAGGAAGTGTGTGATGGGGCTTGTGTATTGGTTGTGTTTCTTGGAATGCTATTGTTCTTCTTTGTGCATTGGAAGCAAGTACCAGTTTAAAAAGAAAGCATGGCTTCTGTCTGCCCTCTGATGAAGTTGTAGACATAACCTCTTGTATTTATTTTTAGTCTTGCTGATCTCCCTTAAATGAGTCAACCAAAATTCTGTCCTCACAGGACATCACAAATGCTATAGTAAATACAATACCAAACTATGGTGGCCAATGAGCACATCACACATACATCTTCTGCACATATATATGCCACAGAGAACTTTGCATATGAGACACAGGCTCAAAAATAAAATCATCAGAAATTTCAGATATAATAGCAGGGTATAAAAACAACCAAGGTGCCAGGCATGGTGGTGCATGCCTATAATCCCAGCAGCTCAGGAGGCTGAGGCAGGAGGATTGTGAGTTCAAAGCGAGCCTCAGCAACAGCGAGGTGCTAAGCAACTCAGTGAGACTCTCTCTCAAAATAAATACAAAATAGGTCTGGGGATATGGATCAGTGGTTGTAAACCCCTGAGTTCAATCCCTGGTACAAAAAACAACAAAAACAAAAAAACAAGCAAGGGCTCTTCTAAGTCCAGGGCCCTAGATGATTGCATAAGTCACCTGCCTCTGAAACCAGCTATGGTAATTGTGTAGTAAAAGAAACATGGTGAAGTAAAAGATTACTCCTTTTAGCAGATAAGATCAACATTACTGACAACTGCCATCTTCATGATGTTAGTTTATAGAGCAAGGACAATATTGGTTAGCTGCTGTGTTACTCAGCTTATTATCACTCTGGCTCACGTACTTGACAAGACCAATTTAGAGAAGGCAAAGTTTACTTGGGACTCATGGTTTCAGAGGTTCAGTCCTTGGTTGGGTGATTCCATTGCTTTAGGAAAGTGAGGCAGAACACCATGGCAGAAGATAGCTGCTCAGCTCATTAAAGCCAGGAAGCAGAAAGAGAAAGAGGAAGGGGCCACAGAAAGATAAACCTTCCAGGGCAGCCCCCATTGACCCACCTGCTCCAGCCAATCCCCACCTGCCTACAGTCACCACCCAGTTAGTCCGTTCAGACTAGGATGGACTGAATAGGTTACAGCTCTCAAATCAAGTTATTTTACCTCTACTATTGCAGCTGAAAAAGGCAAAACCAACGCCATTTTACTTAGGGCCTCTTTCCCCCACGACCTAACCCCCACCCAGTTTCTGGAAAAACCACAAACTGTTCTCTGGCACCAGCAAGTCATTCCTCAAAATAGGGGTAACCAATTAAAAACAAAAAGAAATGGCCCCATAGTAACCAAACCTATCAGCTTAAAGGTCAGCTAACCACACTTACTTTCCACCCAATCATATAATGACAAGACTGGAATTCCCCTGCTCACGGTTTCCTTACCCAATCCTGTAATGCCAAAGCATGTACTCCCCTGCTTGCGGTTGAAACCCATAAAAATCCCCACTTCTCTAGACTCGGGGCCACATCTCCCTACCCGCTGCTGCATCAGAAAAGGTGTGCGGTCCCTGCTCGAGCTTGCAATAAAGGACTCTTGTGATTGCATCGGAATCGGACTCCTGGTGGTCTCTGGTGGTCTCATGAGCTTGGGCATTACACAGCAACTCAGGAACTTTTAGGGACACCACACATTTGAACAATAACAGCTGTCAAGGTGACTGATAACTTATTAAGTTGATTATTTACCCATTCATTTCATGACATAAAATTTGCTCCAAGTTTCTAAAAGGAGAAAAAATCAATGCTAAAACTCTAAATACATTACATTCTATTATTCTCTTTTTGCATCAGATTACTATGGGGTTAATGTCTTAAAGAGTAATATGATACAACTTATCTTAAAAATAAGTGGGCTAATGTCATGGCTATGTTTTGGGTCTGAATTTTTAAATCTTCCTTAGACATAGATTAGTACTGAATTGTTGAAAATAATGTAGTTGTCTTATAAAGAAAACCTCAAATGTACTTGGTCTCCAAGTGACTAAAAAGTAAGCTATGGATCTTTAGACAATTCTCTTGGTGGTAAGAACTTTTGATACATTGAAATCATTTCTGTTAACAAAGAGGAAAAGTCCTTATCTAATGACAGTTGGTGGGAAATGGGAAAATTCTCATTTCCCCCTGCCAAATGCTATTGACAGAACATTAACGAAAAGAGAAAAGCATGTCCGTGAAGATGATATGAGAATTTTCACCAGCTATTATCTGAGAATCACTCTGGTCAGCTGCAGAAATCATTTTTTTCAAAGGAGAGAAAAATACCTTTCAGGGGTGAAGCCAACCATCCTGAAATTTGGAGTGCCCTTCTCCCCAGTTCGTTGAACTGAGAGCTTTTGCTTTTTCACTGGGATGAGCAATTTATTTCAGAGACTCAAAAAAACAAAACAAAACTTCATAACAGTGAGGTGAAGTTTTTGCCTACCTAACATGCAACATTTTGTTAGTTTCTTGTCAAAATTGTCCTCTTGTAAAATGCATCCAATAAAGAATGTCCACCAATCTATACCTAATGCTTTCTTCTTCGTGATATGTTTTTTACAGGTCACCTTTATGAACCTATCAGACAAAGTTAAAATACCCAAGAAGGTGATTTGAATGCTGAAGTTCCCAGGAAGTCTTCCCAAAGACTGAGCTGATAGAGGAGGATGGGAAAGGCCACCTGAAGCCTACCTGGCTTTTGAGCATAACAATGCTGCTATTGGTAAATCCTTCCTGCCACACAGATGAAAGTCCTGAGAAATGGCTATTCTCATAGGTTGGGGCACATGGGAGAGACCCATTTGTGCTGGCCCTGGGTGAATATCTTCAGTCAAAATGAGTATTATTTTGTGCTCTAAAATTAGATTTTTATCTTCCTGGGCATTGAAGATTTTTCAAAGAGGTATTATTTTTAGAATAATCACACTGAAATTTTAGAAAGGCATCGTCAGAAGCACAAATATCTATATGCCTTAATTTTACTGATGTTTATTTGAGCTTGTTCACTATATAAGACACTGTGGGGAATCTAAACTAGCCAAGGGTCTCCCAATTTTATCATCTTAAAGTATAATTCAGGAGGTAATGCATAGATCAATAATTATGTTAAAAATGTGGTGAAATTTTTAAAGTAGGTAATTCAAGGCTATTCAGAGCACATTGAGATTGCTCATGGCTACAGTGATCCAGAGCAATGCACAGGTGTGCACCCAGCATGGAAGATCCAGCCTTACAGCTGGATGTAAAGTCAGGAGCGATTTAGACACATGATCATGGGTAAGAGCAAGTAGAGCTATCACAATTTCAGGACCTCTTGTTGAAAGTGGCAAGTTGAAAGAAGGCCTTAACAAAAAGAGGTTGAAAAGGTTGAATTTAAATCGTAGAACATTTGAAGGCTGGCCAAGGAGCGAGACACAAGCTTCTGAGCCTGGAAGTGACTTGATCTTTCAAATATCAGGAAGATAATCCTGCAGAAATGTGCAAGGGAGATGAAACTTGAGAGTGAATGAAGGAGGGAGACCAGTTTATACTTTAAAATAAGAGAAGAGAGAAATTTTTCAGATCAACTTCCTTACAGCCTATAGCTTTCCATTTAGGAAGTCTCTCTGGAAGTTTCCAGAACCTAATTATTTATCACTGTGTCAATGTTGGGAGGAAACACTGGCTCTATCTCAGGCTCTTAATTAGATATGAGTTACTGAGACTGACTTAACATTGCTTCCTAAGTGTACAATAAAGATGGGGAAAAGCTTTCTGAGTCTAACACACACGTAATGCGCTAGGCTGAACAATATAAATACGTTACTTACCTGTGGGACTTCACAGTGCCTTCGGCGTGTCCCATGTATTGTACATCTCTGTGGGCACAGCAGCACGTTGCCCTTCCCAATCTTTTCGTGCATCATGTCTTAGTTCAAAGTCCTTAAGGAGCATCTACTCACAACTCTCAGTGACCTGGGAACGGCCGAGTGGGAAGACCCAAGGAATCTACTCGAAACTGGATCTCTATGCTCAGAACAAAGAAACAAGCCGCTTTCGGAGCTCAGGACTGAGAAGCTGTGCTGGTGCAAAGGGGACCAGCACTGTTTGTCACTCTGGGCCTGAGCAGCTTTGAAGGAATGATAGCATGTGCTGTTCATTCCCCAGACCACAGTTATGTGGGTCCATAGGAGAGAGGACAAGCCCTGGGCTTAGAGTCCAGAGGACTGAATTACTAGCCCTGGGGTGCCTTTTACCAGCTTTTATTTTTTTTTTTTTTTGGTACCGGGGATTGAACTCAAGAGCACTCAACCACTGAGCCACATCCCCAGCCCTATTTTGTGTTTTATGTAGAGACAGGGTCTCACTGAGTTGCTTAGCACCTCGCTGTTGCTGAGGCTGGCTTTGAACTCGCGAACCTCCTGCCTCAGCCTCCTGAGCTGCTGGGATTACAGGCCATGTGCCACGGCACTCAGCATCTTTTTACCAGTTTTTTTGATCTCCAGCAAGCTGCCTAATCTTTCTGAGTCTCCTCTGAAAAAAAATGGGGCTGGAAATCACTTTGCTACCTAATAATTATCACCCACTTTCTACCTGCTGGTCACTGTTCCAGATTTGGGGACACAACCAATGCTCAGTCCCGGGGTTTTGAGCACACTGTAACCAACAGTGAAGCTCTCATTATGGATTCCCTGGCCCTGGTTATTTTTATAAGGAATAGCTAATGAGACCTTCACAGATTTGCGCACAAGGGGACAATAAATGGCAAAGGTCTAAAATCAACAACTTGGGACCCAACTCAAGCTTCTGAGGAACTGGCAGTCTCAGGGAATTTCTGAAGGCAGAACTTGGCCGTTTTATCTTGCTCCATCTCTCCAGGGAATTAAAAACTGATGAATCAAGCCTCCTCTCCAGAAATGTGCTACAGGAAATGACAACATCTCCCTTGACAAGTCTTTTATATCAAAGTGGCTCCATATTAAGGCTGAAGCCACTGGGAGACTGAAGTGTTGAATTGAAAATGTAGTTTTTCAAAGACCCGTAGCACTGCTGTATAGGGATGTGGGATTCCGGGAAGTGGGAAGCAGCCGGCTGCTGCCCCATCTTCCAGCACACAGCAGGGTGGAGGGACAGTACCCAGCAGGAACCCCTCCCTGCCTGCACAATGAACTCCACAGCTCCTTCTCAGGGCGCCACATTCCCAGTTTACAACATTAATATAGTCGTTTAATACATTTTGTCTCATTGAATTCACATGACAGCACTTCAACCCCTCTGCATTCTGTGATGGGGAAACTGAGTCTCAGAGAGGAGATGCAACTTGCCCCAAGGTATATGATGTGTGAATGGCATATTAGTAAGTTTGATTGATTAAAGAGCATTTATTTTTACTGGCTATACCACCTGTATCAGGCAACGGGAAACAGATGGCTCATAAGGAACAGGGTAAGTCAGAGATTTTTTTACTTAGAGAACACTGATAATCATGTGGGTGAGTGCAGTACTTAATCAGTAGCAGCCAAGCTCTTGGTCTCCCTGGGAGAGGAAGTGACAGAATAGATACCTGAGCCTGGAAGAGGGGAGAGCTGAGCAGGAGGACCCCAGCCCCGCCCAGGTGATCCCATGGAAGGGATCCACTGGGAAAGTCCCACTGCCCTTGACCTCCTCCGTCCTGCAGATCTGTCCCACTCAGAAGCCAGGGGGCATGGGAACCCTTGATGTGGTTCCCACAGGTCAGCCTTGGGAACAGAGAGCTGGGTGCGGGTGGAGGGACGTGAGTAGATCTTGTGGGTGAGAAGGACAAAGGAGCTGGGGCTGTGAAAGTCCTTCTGCCCGCCCGCTCATGCGTCTGGGCTGATGGAAACAGAGCCCCCTGGGAGTTACCAGCGAGCTTCTCAAGCGCACGCGGAGGCAGTGACAAGTGAGAACCACTCCTGCTCCAAGCTCATAGGAGAGAGAGCCTTGTTCTCTGGACTCACACTCTTGGAAATTGCTGTCCCACGTCCTAGCAGGAAGAAGCAGCCTTCTACTTATCCATCCACATCACTCTGACATGGAGAAGCCACCTCAGTTTCCAGGTGCAGAGCTTCATATGAGGGGAGTCTAGACGTGCAGTTCTATTTCCATCTTAACTTTGTCATTTCTGAGGACACAGGACCCTGCTTCCCCCCTGTGGTGCAGACCTGGCGCCGACCATGCACAGCTGCCCATCGGCCACTGTGTGGAACCATAGCTGCATTTAAATTTCACCTGAAACCCACCTTTCTCCCAAATCCTATAATAGCTCTACCTTTTCCTTTCGTGGAGAGCGCTCTTTTGTTCACCACAAGCTGCTTAGTCTGACTTAACCAGCCCTGGCCCTGGGGCTTGGGCATGGGCATGGGCATGGAACCATGGAGAAACTGGCTCACATTTCCTTTTCTTCCCTGCCACTGGAGTGTAATGTGATGCTCAGTTTTTCAACTACTGGAGTTTATGAGCCTGTCTCCAGCTGTCAGGAAAGAACAAATGTTTTTATCCTTGTAGGTAAGCTGCTTTTCCACTCTGGAAATGTTCAGCCATTTTCTCTTCCTTCAGAACTTTCTCTTGGCCTATCTAGCTCACTGTGATTTGTGTGTATTTTTTTCTTCTCAGTCCTGCTGGGCATTGTTTGAGCCCCTTCAAATCACATTGGACCTCTCCTGCCTCTTTGTCCTTTAGGCAGGGGACTTGTAGTCCTTGCAAACAAGGACCACATGGACAGTGTGTTAGTCAGTTTTCTGTTACTATAACACATTCCTGACGTGATCCGCTTATAATGAAGAAAGGTTTGTTTCAGTTCATAATTTTGGAGATTTTGGTCCATGATCAGCTGGTCCTGTTGATTTTGAGCCTGTGGTGAGGCAGCACATCATGGTAGGAGTGAGTGGCGGAGGAAGCTTCTCCCCTCATGGCAGCTGGAAAGCAAAGAGAGAGGGGAAGGTGCTGGGTTCCAATGCCCTTTTCAAAGCCTTTCCCTGATGAACCAGCATCCTCCTACTAGGCTTCACCTCCTAAAGGTCTCAACTGGCAGGCTGGGGGCCCATCCTTCATCACATAGGCCTTTGTGGGACACTTAGCCAAACCATAGCATAGAGAAACAGAAAGAGGCTGCTCCATGCTCACCCCAATTCGCTTGATTTCAGCTGAGAGATGGGCCAGATTCTGTGGTTCCCTGTGGGGGCTTCTCTGTAGCTTTTCTGATTTAGAAATTGAGCAGCAACTGCCTCCATATACTCCTACCCCTGCAAGATTTCCCTCAGCTTTGCGCCACTCCATGTAGATGTCCGCCTACCCCCAGTCCCTGTGCCTCTCAATGGAGTTAGCAGGGGTCTCCAGGCCCCTGAGGTTCAGGGATCACTTGACCCCACCCAGAAGGTTTCTATGACTCTTCTTTCTCTCACTGCTAGGGAAAAGGGGTGCAGCACTTGAACCCCACTTGTGTGTTGCCTACTTGGGTGTTGTCTCACTGTGGCTAACAGTGGTGTTGTGATTTTTGCACATAACGCCTCCCTTTCCCCATCCTCAGCCCTTTCCTGAGGAGGACACTGTGCATCCACTGCTATCATGACCCTGACCTGGCCTTCTTGGCTCATTAAAAATCGAGGAGATCCTAACTCCTAAACTCTCAAATTAGGTGTCTCAGATCATGGGACCACTGGCACCCCTGCTTGCAGAACTGCGCTGATATGAAAGGACTAGATGCAGCATGGGGGCACCTGTTTATAGTGTCATGCACGGCCAGGTGACAGGGCAGGAGCTCAGCTCTCAGCTTGGACATAGTGGACTTTCTTCTCTGCCACTCACTAGTTCTGCTAGCATAGGCTTCCGAGGAGCTTAGTTCCCAAGAACGAGGAGCGGAGCCAGTGCTTGCTCATCATGGCCTGTGTGAGTGGGATGGGGAGCCTGCTCCTTGTCTTGCATTGGGACGGACAGTTCTCAGTGTGCCTGATAAGGTTATGTCCAACCCCCCAGGCTGCATGGGCTTCTCTGGGAATAGCAGAAAGTTATGTTTGACTATTATTGATTTATCTATTTTTAATTGGTGTAAAATAGAGATAACCCAAATTTTACCATCTTCCCCATTTCCAGAGTACATTGCAGCATGAGGTGCATTCACAGGTCATGCAGCCAGTCTCAGAACCCTTCATCTTGCAAAGCGGAAACTCAGCACCTATTAAATAATAACTCCTTCCCAGCCCTCCCCACCCCTGGCAGCCACCTTTCTACTCTCCATCTCCACAAAGGTGACAACTCCAGGTACCCCATATAAAGGGAGTAATGCAGCATTTGTGTTTTGGGACTGACTTCTGCTTAGCATAATGTTTTCAAGGTCCATCCGCATCATATCATGTGTCGGAATTGCCTTTCTGTTAAAACTGAATAATATTTCATTATATGTATGTATGTATACATGCACAATAATCATTATAAATAATATGTATCTAGCTGGGCATAGTGGTGCACACTTGTAATACCAGCAGCTCGAGAGGCTGAGGTAGGAGGATCACAAGATCAAAGCCAGCCTCAGCAACAGTGAGGCACTAAGCAACTGAGAGACCCTGTCTTTAAATAAAATACAAAAAAGGGCTGGGGATGTGGCTCAGTGGTTGAGTGCCCCTAAGTTCAATCCCCAGTACTCTCTCCAAAAAATATGTATCTATACACATGTATTTGTATACATGTATGTGTGTGTGTGTTTGCACACACCCCACCTTCTGTTCATTCATTCATCCATTGATGCACACTGAGATGCTCCTGCCCTTGGGCTATTGTGACTAATGCTGCTGTGAACCTGGGAGCAGGGGTCTCTCCACCATAGACTTTGATGCTGACCAGTTGAAGCACTTCTGCTGGTGTCTGTTGAGCAGCATGAATGTAAACAAGGAGCTCAATTGGAAAAGAGTCCCCCTAAACATTGTCACCAGAAAACCACAAGTGGGAGAGGCCTGAGGCCTCTGTCAATCAGGTCTGATCATACACATCTGTGGGAGAGGAGTTAATTGTGTGAATCTCAAGACCACTAACCAAGCCCACCCCCATAAACAAGAGAAACCATGCTCATTCTACAGATGATGGTGCAGAGAAGCCACCGTGGCATCCCTGAGGACACTAGGTAAAAGTGTTCCTAATTTTCTGCAGCACCTTTTGCTATTTGGGTAGGAAGTGAGCCCTGCTCTAATTGAATGTCTATTTTCTCCCACAAATGTCACAGAGGGTCCTTCGATGGCCTGTGATGGCCTGAGAATCATGTAATGGAATTTCAGAGTGACTGCCCTGCTTCATTATTCGACTTTGGTGGTGGCCCTGACAGAGGCCCATTGATTAGTGATAGTTCTGGTCGTCCTTAAGTAGAAGAAGGCTTGCACCTCCCTGCAAAGGGGCCATCTCTCTCCTTCAGTCCGTGTTGGCAACTCCCAAGCTCCTCCCTGGGCACCACCAATCTCCTTGCTCTTCCCTTTACCAGATGTGGGGAGCAGGACAGTACTGGAGCAGCACTCTGAACACCTCTCTCTGTGGGAGACCCAGCTTCCAGCCTGCCCCAAACAAGCCCTCCTGGGCCTATGCCCCGCAGGAGAGCAGCTGAGCAACCTCATCTTAGCCTGCAGGGTAAGACCTCTGTTTCTCCATTGCTGAGGCCCTCCTGTTGAAGACTGTTGACATCTCAGTCTGGGCAGCTGTTACAAGGTTGTCTTGGGAGAAGGGAGCTACCCATCACTCTTATGCCTTCTGGGCTGAGCTTTCCATAGGAAACTGAGTTGGGGACAGAAGTATCAAGTTCTTCTCCATACTCTGCTAAGGTGGTGGGCCTGAATCCCACAAATGGACTAATCACAGCCAACTCTAATGTCTAGGGTGTTCTATTTGGACCATTCCAGCACCTATGAGGACACACATCCCATATAACAGTAGGCAGCATGCCAATGGTGGGAGCTGGGACCTCAGGGAGTGTGTCGCACCATGCCCAACACTGGGCTCCCGTGGTGAGGGCCCAGACAGCTCAGTCCAGACAGTGATGATGTCCCTGTCCCTGAGGAGAAGAAAAGAACTATGACTGAAGGAGTCATTCTAAAACACCTTCATGTGCAGCACCTTGTCCAAACCTTGGTCGAGATGCACACTCAGTCCAAGCGCAAATGTTACTCTGTTAGCACAAAGGCATCCAGCATAGTCACACTGAGAGCCCAGAGTCTCTATCCTCTAGGCCTCAGTTTCTCAACCTTGGCACTATTGAGAGTTTGGAACAGAAAATTCTTGTAGGATATCCTGTCCATTGTAAGGTGTTTATTTTGCAGCCTCCCTGGTCTGTACCCACTACGTGATAATTGCAAGTCCTACTCCTAGTCAAGACAACAAAAAATGTCCCCAGACTTTGCTAGATGGGAACAAAATCAACTTTACTGAGAATTTTTTACGTGCCAGTAATGTTATATGTATCAGCCTCTATGATTCTCATAACATGGTGAGATTAACCTTTTTGTTATTAGCATTTTGCAAATGGGGAAACAGGCTACAGAAGAAAAATGATTTGCTAAGATGATACAGCCGTTAAAGTGTCAGGCCTGGGGTAAAAAAAATCAAGTCATGATCTAGAGCCATGCTCCTAACAGCTGTGTTACACTGCCTCATTTATTCTAATGGCTTCATTTAATTTGTTCAGTAATCCATTTCACAGATGGGGAAGTAGAAGGCAGGTAATGCGCCAAGGTCACACAGCCAGTGAGAGGCAGAGTCTGAGCTGAACCCCGATGCAGGCTGCTGAAATCCACTTTCCGAAAATAGACTTTAAAGCAGTGGAGGGGCACTAAAAGTAAGTGAACAAAGGAGGCTATCTTCTCTATCACCAGATAGAGTGTGGGTTTGGGTGAATGCAAGAAGGTATATTCTGCAAAATGCAGCAAAGCCAGGGTAGCTGAGGTCCCAGGAGTCCAGGGAGTTGGAGCCTTGGAGATGAACTCTTTGGGATGGATGGAGTCTCCTTCCATTACAAAGTTACCCTCCGGGGTACTCCTAAGAAGTCTCCCTTCATCCCATCCCAGGCCACTCCTTTTGGTGAGGACAGTCACAAAGGTACAGGGTAGGCCTGATTTGCAATCTTGTTTTTCCATTAACCAGCTATGACCTTTGGCAAATTACTTGACCTGTATAAACCTCAGTATTATTCCTTTTTTTTTTTTTTTCCTACTGTAATGCAATACTTGAGGCTAGGTTCTTTAGAAAGAAAAGAGGTTCATTTAGCTCACAGTTCTGGAAGTTCAGGGCATGGTGCTGCTATGCCAGTTCTCATGGTGGATGGCATCACAGGGGGAGCACATGGGAGAGGGAGAGATCACATGGCCAGACAGGAACCCAGAAGCCAGGGAAGAGCCAGGCTTGCTCTTTGTAGAGCCACACTGTTGAGAACTAACTCACAGAACCCTGAGAACTATCTTAATCCCTTCTGAGTGTTGCACCCCCAAGGAACTAAGATCTCCCTCTAGGCTCCACCTTTTAAAGGCCCCACCACATTTTAACATCAACACACT
The DNA here is from genome assembly GCA_004024805.1 of Geosciurus inauris. Taxonomy (NCBI): domain Eukaryota; kingdom Metazoa; phylum Chordata; class Mammalia; order Rodentia; family Sciuridae; genus Geosciurus; species Geosciurus inauris. Next base: position 67,679 of record PVHX01008334.1, on the reverse strand, counting down.
GAGGGCCAAAGTTCCAACATATGAAACCTCGGAGGACCAACCTCAGCAGTGTCTAAATCCACAAAATGGGTGCCCTGCACCCTTTGCTAGGCTTAAAGGGTGTGAGGCACAGGGTAAACCCGCAATCCATAGCTATACACCAGCCCTATCCCTTCCACAGCCATTTCCCCTCAAGAACTTCAAGCTGTAAAATAAAACACAGTGTGGGGTCTGGGGTTGTGGCTCAGTGGTAGAGCCCTCACCTAGCACGTGGGAGGCACTGGGTTCGATCCTCAGCACCACATAAGAATAAAATAAAGGTATTGTGTCCATCTACAACTAAAAGAAATATTTTTTAAAAAAAATGTGTACAGTCATCTCAGCCTACACCTGTGTGAATGGTGGGATGGCAGAATTTTTTTTTTTTTTTTTTTTTGAGGATGCCATAATAAGCTCTAAGGCCTACAGCTAAAAATCAGCATTGGAAACCATTTCTACTTATGATAAATAATGGTCATACCCCTGATGGCCTTCATGGCCTATGCCTACAGAGTAGCTCTTTGTACCAGAGATGAAATCTGCAATGTGGGATCTGCTTTATTTTTTCTCAAATAGTCCTGCCCTTATTTTGAGCAATTGAAGATGAAATGAAGCCAATTCTGAGAAAATGACCCAGCCGGAGAGACACAGGATTGGGCAGCCCACACGATAACATGTGGCTCACAGGAGTGCAACAGCAGCCTGCCAGCTGATCCGAGTTCCAGAAAGCTCCCAGTGTAGCAGGGATAGCTGTTTTCTGGGCTATCATCTCAGGAATAGTACAACAGACAGCACATGAGCTCCCAATTCAGACAGAGAGCAGCTACTCAGTGCCTTGTGACTTCTCCTGTGGTCCTGATTTTGGCCCTTCTCGTGCTTCCTTCTGAGAAGATGCTCTTCTCCATGGTTGTGTCCACTCTTTATTTCGGCTTCCTGAGAATGAACACCTCCTCTGGTCACAGACACTGCATCTGAGAGCTCTCAGGGAGGATTAACAGAGCTGGAATTCAATCAAGCAATTTCTAGTGCATCTGGGATGGGAATTGCCTTGAATCACCTTTTTTTTTGGTACCGGGAATTGAACTCAGGGGTACTCGACCACTGAGCCACATCCCCAGCCCTATTTTGTGTTTTATGTAGAGACAGGGTCTCACTGAGTTGCTTAGCACCTCACCATTGCTGAGGCTGGCTTTGAACTCACGATCCTCCTGTCTCAGCCTCCTTAAGTGCTGGGATTACAGGCGTGCGCCACCGCGCCCAACTTTGAATCACCTTTTTGATCCAATCCCTGCCACTGATAGCTATTAGCTGGCCTATACTGTGTTCAGGTCCTCAAAGAAAGGCTTTTTCTCTCTTCTTCCCCCCAAATCAACACCTACTTTTGATCATTAACTAGCAGACTTCAGGGAAGCAACTTTGTTAGTGAACAAATCCTTCCTTCATATGGCATGCTTTGGATTGGGCATGGTTTGTTCTGAAGGTGTTATGGTTTGGATGTGAGGTGTCCCCCAAGATCTCACATGTGAGACAATGCAAGAAGGTTCAGAGAAGAAATGATTGGGTTATGAGAGACTTAAGCCAATCAGTGAATTAATCACCTGATGGGCTTAATTGAGTGGTAACTGAAGGCAGGTGGGGTGTGGGTGGAGGAGGTGGGGCCTTGGGGGTGTGGCTCTGGGTATATATTTGTACCTGGTGTGTGTGTGCAGTCTCACACTCTCTGCTTTCTGATCATCTCCGTCACACTCTCAATATGAAGTTCTGCCTTACCTTGGGCCCCCAGGAATGGAGCTGGCTATCCATGGATCTCTGAAACTGTGAGCCCCCAAATAAATTTTTCTGTCTCTACAATTGTTCTAGTTGGGTCTTTTAGTCATAGCAGCAAAAAAAGCTGACTGAAAGAGAAGGATTCATGTGTTAGAAAATTGGTCCTCTGTGTGGTAATGTTCAGAGGTAAGGCTGTTGGGAGTGACCTTAGGTCAATCGACGCATGCTATCAGAATGGACTGTGGGACCTCCGTCTCTCCCTGGTTTCCTGTCTGGTGGTGTGATCACTCTCTCCCACGTGATGTGATCTGCCATGATGTGATTTTCTATAATATGATACAGACAACAGGTCCAATCAGTGGAGACACCAAAACTCTGAGCTAAACAAACCTATTTTCTTTATAAATTTAGCCTGCCTCAAGTATTTCATTATAGTCATAAAAAATGGACATGGCATCTCCTGACTATTTCCTAGATAAGGTATGGGCTCAGTGGTCATATCTGTGAGATGTTTTCACCATGAGACAAGAGAGGCTATTGATCATTAAGGCAGTAGCTTCTTACATGGTGGTTATGATGGGTTAATTTTATGTGTCAATTTGACAAGACTGCAAGATGCCCAGATGCTGGTTAAACATTATTTCTGACTATGTCAGTGGGGATGTTTCTGGAAGAGATTAGCATTTGAACTAGTGAACTGAGTAAAGCAGATGGCCTTTGCTAATGTTGCTGGCCATTGTCCAATCTGTTGTGGGCCTGAATAGAGCAAAAAGGTGGAAAAAAGTTGAATTTGCTCTCTGCCTGGCTGAATGTCCTGGAACATATATGGATCTCTCCTGTCCTTTGTGCTCCTTGTTCTCAGGACAGCAAACTTGGACTGGGCTCCACATCATTGTTTCTCTAGCCTCCAGGCCTTCCTAACATACCATCTGGGTTTCCTGGGTCTCCACTACACAGATGGCAAATCATGGAGCTTCCAAGTCTCCATAATTGTGGGTGCCTACACGCACACACATACCCGTTTTTGGTTCTGCTTCTTTAGAAAATCCTGACAATACAGTGGTTGTCTTTCCTGACCTGGACTTCAGGATAGGTGTCTGTGTGCTATATGGTCCACTGCATTCAGTGTCTGATATTAGGGAGCGGGTGCTGCCCCTTCAGAGGAACTGACCATCCTGTATTTGAATTTATGCCTGGAGTACCAGTTCTCAGAAGGCTTTCCACTATCTGAAGGGGTTCCTGAGAATAGTGGTGTCTTGGTGTGAAACAGAACTTGGTGCATGCATAGTGCAATCACCTGGTCTCTGGGTCCTGCCTCTAGAGTCTGATTTACCTGCTCTGGAGCTGGTGTCAGGCCCTTGGGAGTTTTATGTGCCCCCTAGTGTTTCTAATATGTAGGCCAACGTGAACATGGTTCATGAGATAGGCCTGGGCTGAAGCCCCCAGTTGTGGACCAGTTGTGGGACCTTGGTGACGTCTGTAAAAGGATACAAATGACATTGACCCCAGAGCCTTGTCTCAGGGTGGCCTGAGGGAGGGTGTGTGAAATGACCCAGGTGCCTATCAGGGCAGAATGCCTGCAGGGTTAGGGTCTGGGGGACTCATTTTTACTCTGCCCTATGCCAATCGAAGAGATGGGAAAGAGCTTAGAGTTCACTATGCTTGTTCTTATTAGGAGGGACCCTGGATCTGGGAAGTGCCTCTCCCATGTGACCAGAGTGGCTGAGCTTCCTCTGCCACAGCAGCCACCTGTGGTGTTTGCCTAGAGGCCTTCCCGTGTCTAATACTAGGAAGCTCCCTGAGGGCTAAGGACACACATCCTGTTCACCACGGTGTCCCCAGCAACTGGCACAAGTTAGACAATAAATATTTGTGAAATGAATGAAAAACTGCAAGAACAAACAGAGGAGGGCACTCAAAACACACAAGCACAACCAATTTAATTAACAAGTTCCATGAAATATTCACACAAAACCCCCCAAATTTTATTGCAAGTATTTAAATATTTAATTGTGTCAGCTTCATTTATTTTTTTGGTCCTGGGGATTGAACTCAGAGACACTCAACCACTGAGCCACATCCTCAGCCCTAATTTGCATTTTATTTAGAGACGGAGTCTCCCTGAGTTGCTTAGCACCTCACTTTTGCCGAGGCTGGCTTTGAATTCACGATCCTCCTGCCTCAGCCTCCTGAGCGGCTGGGATTATAGGTGTGCACCACCATGCCTGGCTCTGCATTTGCTCTTTTCCATGGCTTTTGTTTCTCAGAAGGATGCGAGAGCCTGAGAATTCAATACCTGTACACAAGAACTTGCCAGTTCTGATGCTAGGGACTCAGGCAGCCATCTCAGGGAGTGAGTGGAATATTTTTGAAAGCGCTTGCCCTCCTCAGGGTCCTTAACCCTCAGGGTGGCGCTGGGTACAGAAGAGCGCACAGCCATGCTAACTTGATGGGGCTCTCTCATCAGCATTCATTCCCTAACCTCAGAATAAGTGGCATGCCCCTGTGGAGTACGTCCCCAGAGCACTTAGCAGCAGAGGTGAAAGGCCGCAGGAATACAGAAGCAGCAACCTCAGGAGAGGGCATGGGGCCCAGCCAGCGAAAAGGGCCTGAGATGGGCAGGCACAGCAGGTTTGAGGCGTGTTTTGACAGTCTGGAGATGACAAGGTGGCAAAGGAATCTAAAAACCTGAACACAAAGGCAAAACATCCATTTCCAGGGATGTCTTTGAGCCCTAAATGCCTGGCTGCCACCTCAGACTCTCACAGAATTGATTCCTGCCCCTCAGAGGAATCGTTTTCTGTGACCGACCTACTTTTGCACATGAAAAATAGATCTCACTGAAGTGTTCTTCTCCCTTAACTGAAGATTTGAAGAAAAGTACTTCTTCTGACTCTTACACATGCATAACCTGGAATAGGACACATTTGCTGAGAAGAATGAGCTTTATCATCTTGTAGAACTTTCTAGAATAAGGGAAACATTCTTGTCTGTGCTGTCCAGTAGGATAGCTCTAAGCCACACATGGCTATGGAGCACCTGAAGTCTGGCTGCTAGCATGACTAAGAAGCTGAATTTTAAATACGATTAAATATTAATTAATTCAAATGTAGCTACATGTAGCCAGGGGCTTCAGGTCAGACTTTTACATACTGATATTAAAAGAGCTCCTAGTCATATTGTCAAAATGGAAAAAAAAAAAAAAAAGAGGCAAGCTGCTTTGTGTATATTTAGGATAACTCCCTCCCCCACTTTTTTTTCTTGGTACCAGGGATTGAACCCAGAGATGCTTAACCACTGGGCCACATCCCCAGCCTTTTTTAAATTTTGAGACAGGGCCTCACTAATTTGCTGAGGCTGGTCTCAGACTCACTATTGTAAGGAGCATATGCCATGGACATGCCTGGACATGCCAGGGATTAACTGGGTTGCTGGCCATAAGGAACCACTGACTTGCTTAGTCATACCTGCTTGCAATTGATGGGGGCTGTAAGGGGCACCTAATCATAGGCCTACAATTGATAGGGAGCTCAGCCCATGCAATCAATAAGGGGCACCTAACAGCAGGCCTACTGGTTACAATTGATAGGGAGCTCAGCCCATGCACACAGGCAAAGAAAGGCCCAGTTGCAATTATACTATCTCACTGGACATAACCAATGGACATTGGCTTTTACTGGGCGTAACCAATCACCAGCCCACACCACCAACTTGGAACTGCTTTTAAACTGCTTGTCCTGTGACAATTTGGGGCTTGCTCCAAGAACATCAGTGAGACTGGCCACCTTGCTGTCCATCCCTGGATCAGCTCCACCATTCCCTGACGTCCAGCTGTCGGCTGAAGAGAACCACCAGACAAGGATAACGTCTGCTCTTTGGCTAAGAGAAGTCACCTGGCATCGGAGGTACTTTGGGGCTCGTGGTTGTCCTAGGATTGTGGGAATTGCACGTAGTGTTTAGTTGCCCTAGGATAGTGTAACTTAACTATAGTGTTTAATTACTGCACATCAAATGCTAGTTGGGGTGCTCCAGCACACCCAACACTTTTTGCATTAATTAATTATATTTGATGATTGTTGTGATTGAACATACCATACACTTGCATTTAAAGACAATCTGCCTCTGAGTAATTACTAATTACATATGCCACTCGTGACAACTATCCTCCTGCCTCAGCCTCCCAAGTTGCTAGGATTACAAGCATGTGCCACACTGTGACAGACAATATAATTCCCCTTTGAAAATACACCTATCCAGAACAAAACAACACATTTATGTTTGTGCATATAAAATGTTTTTACATATGTAAGAATGGCTGAAATTATACCCAACAGAAAAATAGAGTAATTAACTCCAGGGAGGAGGAAAGAGGAAATCTCTCTAGGGAGGTCATTTGCTTTAGCAGCTTTGCTTGAATTTTTTTTTTTTTTCAATAACGCTGTATCCTTGTATTATTTGTATAATGCGATCTTAAATTTTTTAAAATATTTTCTTGCCTGATATGTCTAGAGTTATTTTCTCCTTTAGGTACAGTTATTAGGGTAAATCCACCAGAGTCTAGTATCTACAATTGAGAACAGGCAGAGGAAGTGTTAGATGTTCTTTCTAAAGAGCCCAGAGGTTCTTTATAGCAGGACAAGCCAGAAAGACACATGTATCATGGATTATGCTGTTCTCAATTATTGCTGTGCATTAGAATCACCTCTTAAAAATAAGCAAATGCGGAGTCCTCAAGTTTGGGTTTTGATGTTTATGGAATGGTCCCAGTGTTATTTATTGAGCTGCCTGCATGATTCTCTTCTGTAGCTGGGGCTGAGAACACCTGAGCTGGAGGCAACCCATAGAGGAATACACAGCGAAGTTCCTTAAGAGCCAGCTGGGAAGACCCTCAGCCCCTCAGCCACCAGGAGTGGCAGAGGAGCTGCTCAGCCTAGCCCCACCTGGAGAGGAACAGGCATCTGCCCAGTAGAGCACCCAGGGGGTTCTGGTGGCCTGGAGGTCCAGGTGGTCCTCATGGCCACCTGTCCTGGTTTCCTAGCAACTCTTCCTGCATGGCTTTCACTTGTTAATGCCCTCTTCCTGCAGTGACCGAAAAGTCAGAGCATCTCAGGCTGAGGTCCACTCAGCTCAGCATGGCGTCTCCTCTTCGGGATCCCTTGTTCCGGCCCAGCGGCACTACTCCCCAGCGCTGCAGCCAGACGCTCAATGAGGCGTCCTGTCCCCTTCCCTTCCTGCCCACTTCGCGTCTCTCCTGCTGGGGTCCCCCTCGCTCGAGCTTTATGGAATCTATCATGATCCACTCGTTTCTCATCAACTTCTTGCTGATGGAGTCGGGCCTTGCTGATGGGGTGACATGGGGCCCCATCATCCTCTCTGGACACCACAGCAGCCCCCACAGGGGTCTCTAGCTTTCTTTCATTCTTCCTCCTTGCAGCCGCAGCTCCAAAGAACAGCAGGAAGAAACTTGTGAGCACAACGCTGTTTCTGTAACTCCATGCCCAAACCCCTCAATGGCTTCCTGCCACTCAGGACAACATCTAGGGACACGGCATGATCCTCGATCCCCTTGGGACTCGCCTCCTCCTACTCACCCTGGCCCTCCTCAGATCCGGCCTGCTGTTCTTTGTACACCCTTTGATCACGGGTTTCACCTGGGTCTCTGCTTTAATCCCGCCTCCTGGAGCGTGGGGCGGGGCCATCGCTGGCCTTCTGGCCTCCATCAGGGAAGCCCCGCCCCCTGTCACAGCATCCTTCTGTAGCTCTGATCCCAGCCTTATTTTTCTGCAGGGTACTTGTAACTAACTATTCAGAATTGCTGCTCGTTCTCCCCTGCTTGCCTCCTCCCATGTCCTCCTCTGGAACAAAAGTGCCTGCAGGGCTTGGACTACCAGCCAGCCATTCTGCCAGCCTCCAAAGCAGGGCCAGCGTTCAGCGCCACTGAAGCAGCTGTTCCATATCTGTTGATCGAGGGTGTCTTTCTTACCAGCTGCTGCCCTAACACAACTCTATGTTTGCTCATTCAACTGTTTTTTTTTTATTGTGGTGATACATACATAACTAAAAATTGACTAGTTGGGTCTTTCTCCAGTACACAGTTCAGTGGCATTAAGAACATTTACTTCACAGTGCAATATCACTACCATCTATTTCCAGGACTTTTTCATTATCTCAGCCCTTAACTCTGTTTCCATGAGACACTGACTCTCCATTTCCCCTCCCTCCAGCCTCTGGAAAATACCATTCTCCTTTCTGTTTCTATGAATTTGATTACTCTAGGTTCTGCTAAGTAGAATCATGTGGTATTTCTCCTTTGATATCTGGCTTATTTTACTTAGCGTAATATCCTCAAAGTTTATCTGAGTTGTGACATATGCCAGGATCGCCTTTAGATGGTTCTCATCTTCATACTTATGTCACTGTGGACTGGTAAAAGACAGCTCATAACCAGTCCCAGCCTATGGGCCTTTCTTTGAGGAGTAACATGTTCTGGTGAGAGGATTTAGGAAAGTTCAGAAGGGATCTAGGCTGAATGAAATGTTCACCTTTCGTCATTCCCAGACTCTGCCTACAATGAATTTCCTCTCAAGCTTCTGTGGATCACCTGGATCCAATCATTCCTGAAGTCATGACCTTTATAGCCACATAAGCTCCTAATTCCTCTCTCTTTTTCTTGAGCTCTAATTTCTCCCACTTGCAACCAGTGACCACTTCAGGCAGTCCCATTGTCACTGAGGCTTCTTTGTGTGACATCTTGCCTGACATCCACCTCCCCTTGGCAGGACCTGGCTTAGCACAGGAGGGTTGCAGGAATCTGTTGCTGCCAAGCCACCAAATCAAGTAACTGGTTAGTAGTATTGACAAAATAAAGGCCTCTGGGTACAGCATGATGTCTTTGCATGTGTTTTTCCAAGCAGGTAGTGATGTCAGCATCTCTTTGTGCTGAGTAATTTACCCAGCAGGACCAGGCAAGGTGGATGGTGGGATGTGAGAGAACTAAACATTTGCAAGAGTCCCTCCAGATTTGAAAGCAGCTCCCAGAGGGAATGCCACATGCAGTGACCTGGCAGGGATGTCCCTACAAGTGAGGGTACTTGAGCTCAGGAGTCTGGGCACCAGGAGTGGGGAGCAGAAAGCCTGTTTGCAGACCAGTCTCTCCAGAGCCAGTGGTGGGAGTGATGGCCCTAATAGATATGTATCCCTCCAATCCCACTGGGAAAAAAATTAAACCACTGGAGGAGTGCATATTTTTAATAAAAAATTGGCAGTTTCATAAAGTGTATGAGATATAAATATTTTTATTCTGTGCCCTCCATGCAGTTTAAATATGACATGCTCAGCATGCACTTAATTTTGTCCTTAAAAGAACAGATGTTAAGCCTAGCTAGAATTTTTTTGAACTAACACATTGATAAAATGTTTTGAAATATAAGGGTAAACCCAAACTCACACAAGTGAGCTTATTTTAATTTCAATGAACTTTTATTTAGTACCCTTAATACAGAGAATGAAAAATCAAATAATCTAAGAGCCTTGTTCGTGTTCTTGGAAAGCTGCCAGTCTTTGACAAAGCAGGATGAAGGTCTTGAATTTAGGAAATGCATTTTTAAATGCTTTTGGTTGCAAGAAATGAACAAATTAAACTAAACTCAATTAGCCTAAACAATATGGGACATTAAAAAGTCATAAATAATTAAAGTCTGAAGGCATATTGCCTCCAGGTGAGGCTTGATCCAGGACCTCAAATACTCTGATCAGGATTCAATCTGTTTCTCTCCTTCTGTTTTTTTTTTAATTGACATATAATAATTGTACATCTTTATGGGGCACAGTATGATAACTGATGCATATATACAACGTGTAATGATCAAATCAGGATAATCAGCACTTCTGTCTCCTTACCATTTCCTTGTGTTTGGAGCCTTTGAACCCCTCTCTCCTAATCTTCTTCCCATCTGTCTTCTCTTTGCAGACCTTCTCCATTCTTGTCCTCTCCACTCCCCAGCCCCAGCCTGTCCTCCCAAACCCTCTGTTCACCTGCTCCCTGGGAATCAGGAGAGTTTCCCAGAGGAGATGATATTTTGAATTTTGAGGCAGCATATGCATGAGCTTGACAATACAGGAAACCCATTCCCCGGCACAGGTCATCTTCTCAAAGGCGGGGGGCGGGGGGTGCTACAGGAGAACCTGGGGGTCTGCCAAAAGCCTGCTGGAGGGAGTAGGAGTAGGTGAAGCAGGTGTGGAGGGGCATGGGCTCTGTCCTGAGCTGAGCTGAGGAGTCACGCTTGATCCTGAGGGAATGGAGAGTAATTCTAAGCTGGCTGTACAAGGATAAGATCTGCCCTTCAAAAGGAAAATAAGGAAGACTCATACCCACCTAAGCAATAAGGGAATTTATTCTCTCACATAACTGCAAGTTCAGAGGGCAGCTTGGCAAGACCAGCAGCTCAAATATGACCTCAGGGACCAGGTCTCTGTTTCTCTGTTCTTTCTTTCTCAGGGTAAGTTTTGGAATAGGACTGCAGCTCAGGGTAGAGCATTACCTAGCTTTGTGTTGCTGTGAACAAAAGACCCAACAAGAACAACACAAAGGAGGGAAAGTTTATTGTGGCTCATGGTTTCAGAGATTCAGAAACCATGAATCTCTGAAGATCTGGAGACAGCCGACTCCATAGCTTTGGGCCTGAGGTGAGATGGAAGTTTGTGGCAAAGGAAAGCAGCTCAGGACGTGACAACCAGGAAGGGGGGAGAGAGGGAAAGCTCTGCTCTCCAGGGACAAAATATTAACCCCAAAGGCACACCCCCAGTGACCTATTTCTCCAGTCACACCTACCTCCATACAGTTACCACTTGGTTAATCCTTTCAGTTGGATTAATCCACTAATTAGGTTGTACTTGTCATAAACGACTCATTTCACATCTGAAAATTCTTGCATTATCTCACACATGAGCTTTTGGGGGACACCTCTTATTGAAACCATAACACCTAGCATGTGTGAGGCCCTGGGTTGCATCCTCAGCACCATAAGTAAAACCCTCAGAATGAGCTTCCATCTATGCCGGTCTCCCTTCATCATAGCGGGATAGCCGCCAGTGGCAAGCAGGGCCATCTGCCACCCCGAACCCATCCAATAGTGGTGGGACAGGGGATGCAGGGAGGGAGAAAGGAGAAGATGGGGGAGGGGAGAGGGAGAAACAAAGAAATGCCAATAGGGCTGATCAGCAACAATAAATGCTGCATGGCGTGCCACAGCCCCCAATTTCTTATCCAACCCACAGATCTGATGTATCTTGGAATTCAGGGTAAATTTTGGATTTTAGAAAGTAAGAGAGAACGTGCTGTCCCCATTGTATGAGATCCCTGGGGGCTCTGAAGCAGCCCCCATGCACCTGCATAAACCAATGGTTATGCACAAACCTGTGGACTCCCACACCCTGGGCTAACACCCGCCCCAGCCTCCTGGACACTTCCCGGCCGGTTTGTGGCTGGGTGAGTCCTAGGGGTTCTGGCTACAGAATTCCTGGGTGCAGGGACTGTTCGTCAGGGTGCTTGTTAAAGAGGCGGTTTCTGAGGCTAGGGTGTTATTCTTCAGGACGTGAGGTAGGCCTGAAGGAAGTCAGCTCTGAGCTGGGTGAGGGATTCAGAGGTGTAAAGGGGCCACTGTGGGAAGCAGATGGCATGGAAAGACAGCAGAGGTCTCCTACCGCCGCTAGAGGGCGCGAAGGAGTGAGGCTCGGTACGTTGCTGCGGCGCTGGGTGTTTGCAGCGGGAGATGCAGGACTCCACGACAGACGCAGGTCTGTCTATGCTGATTTGTTGCAGGGACAGAAAAGTGAGCTACTCGCTTTCCTAAATATGTGTGTGTGGTTCATATTCGCGGGTGTGTCATCTTAAGAATTCAAGTTCCTCTCCAGCGTTGAAGGGCGCTCGCATCCTTCAGGTAAACGCACCTTGCTGGGTGGAAGTGCCCTCTGGGCTCGCCCTCTATTGCCACAGTGTGTCAGCCTAGGGGTACTGCTTGCTCCTGTCATTGAGAGTTGAAACAAGAAGAAAATGAAGAGATGATAGGGTGGGTGCTTCTAGAAGGGAGGATGGCAAAATAACAATGAGCCTCTTGAGAGGATTTCAAGATATCCCTTCTTTGGCCGGCCATTGACAATTCCGTACCTGCCAGTCCAGGACAGGTAGGGGATTTCTGGGCCTCACTTCTAGGGCCACAGGCATGTGAGAGACAGAGAGAAAAGAGGGTTCTGGGAGAGAGGAAGAAACCTGGGAAGTCGATGTGAGGGGTGCAGGAATGGGGAGGTCAGGACAAGGGCACTGATTACTCCATCAGAATGTTCCTCAAGGCTGGAGCTAGGATAGAGGGTCTTGTCTGCTGGACCGCACTTCTTTGGTGTGGTGGCGGACTCAGCATCCTGAGATCTTGTCTGTGAGGACAGAGATAAGGGAACATGACTAGGAAGAGGACTTCTTGGTCAGAAGGGATCGGGGTGCTAGGCAAATCCAAAGTGCAGAACTTCCAGGTGGGGAAACTGAGGTACAAGAGATGAGGGTCTTCCTGAGGCCACAGGCCCATATGGGGTAGAGCTGGCACAGAACAAGGTTCTCTGGGTGAGGCTCTGGGGATAGTATCACATCAAGAGGATCCAGAAAAATGGCAGTCAGGGCTGCCATTCCTGGGTCCATTCCTGAGTGACACCGTCCTCACCATGGCCTTGCGCTGGTTTCTCTTGGACCAGGAGATTCTAAGCGTGGCTTTGCACCCAACAGCACACTCCAACCACAAACACAGACCAGGCCAGCTTCCTTCCCTCAAAGGCTCACACCTGCCCAGGTCTTTTCTGGTGTGAACCTGCATCTCCTGCTGCATCATCTACAGCCCTCTGAGGCTATTTTTCTGGATGTCCATCATGTGATGGGGAGTCCAAAGTGCAGACATCAGCCACATTCAACTCTGCCTCCAGCTCTGGTGCAATGCCCTGTAGATACCTCTGCCAGGATCCCAGTGCACATCAGCCCGAAACGTGGAGCCATATTGGAGGCAGATACAGGTTTTCTTAAGGTGGAAGCTAATACCTTCACCTTGATGGTGTCCATGTAATTTCTCTTGGAGCCTGCAAAAATAGTTTTAGGGACATGTGGACATGTGGCTAGGGGAGGCCCAAATTCTAGTCAAGAGAATTAAACCAAAAGAAACCTTGTTCATGTGCAAGGAGCACTGTTAGGTCTGTTGGTAATAAACCAATAGAACATTCTATCAGTACTCCATGAGAAGTATCCACTGGGCATCATCTGGTGGCCCATGGTCACTCCTGGGAAGCTAAAGGACTAACAAATTTAATACATATTTCCATAAAGGCCAGAGCTCATTTCCCGGATGGTGAAAGAGTCAGCAGAAAGACTGAATAAAGCCAAACAGAGACAGATACTCATCTCTCATGGGTGGCAGACTCATTCAAAGCAAGATCTGATAACTGTAAACTCTTCATTGTAATTGAACAAAAGAATATGGATAAATTAATTTGGGTATCAATTTTTTTCTGTTGTTGCGTTCAAGTATTTATTACCCAGTATGTTTGACAGCTCCTTGTGTGATAGTGAATAGAATATTTTTGATTGCAAAGATTTCCCTGGAAATGGGAAAGAGAAAAAAAACACAGTTAGAACAAGGTCCCCTAAGATCTGTCAGGATTATGGGATCATTTAAAAATTGTCCCTTTCTGTGTGTTTTGTTTTTGAAGTAAGAGAATTGTTCATCCTTCACTCTATTCCAGAGAACTAAGGAGACCTTTCAAGGTAATGTCTATCTGAGCAAAGAAAAGAAGAAAACACAGTGTAGTCACTTGGGGATCATTTCCCCATACATTGCTGAATCTGTTTAGTCTCCCTTGGTTTTCCTAATGCCTTCTTAGATGATTCTTGCAGATTATGTTCTTACTTTTCTGCAGGTGACAACTTTATCCACCTACAAAGCATCTCATTTTTTCATTTGGACATTCTTTGTTCTCATGGAATCTTGCTGCTCTCACCAGAAAGAACTCTGCACTTCTCAGGCTAGTAGCAGACCCCTCATCCTGCTAAGGATGAGACCAAGCCCAGCTTCAGTGCACTGTTTATTTTTCACCTGGGGACAAATTCTGCCTCCAAGGGACCCCAGAACTCCTTGTTCCTCAGTGTCTCTTCCTTCTTTCCCTGACTCTTCCTTCCCTAAGGTTTAGTCAAAATGGGAAGTGCATTTTGTCTTCTTGGGAATGGAGCACCAAAAAGGGAAATGTGCTAAGATTGACTGCTGTGTTTTGAATGTGTCCCCCAAATCCACGTGTTGGAAACTCAGTCCTCAGTGTGACAAAGTGGGGGGCTATCACAAGGTGATTAGGTTGTGAGGGCTCCATCCTCGATCCTCATGAATGGATTAATGGCCATTATCCTAGAAGTGACTTTTTTTTTTTTTTTTTTTGTATCAGGATTGAACTCAAGAGCACTCAACCACTGAGCCACATCCCCAGCCCTATTTTGCATTTTATTTAGAGACAGGGTCTCACTGAGTGGCTTAGCACCTCACTTTTGCTGAGGCTGGCTTTGAACTCACGATCCTCCTGCTTCAGTCTCCTGAGCCGCTGGGATTCCAGGTGTGTAGCACTGTACCCAGAAGAAGTGAGTTCTTAATAGAAAGAACACAATCCCCCTCCCTCCCTTCTTCTTCCCTCTCATCTCCTCTCTCTCCCTCTCGCTTCCACCCTGCGCCTGAAGGCCCTCCCTGGACCTACCCTGAGATTTACTGTACCTGCAAGTTAACTTGTTACCCTGAACAAGTTCATGGAATCCTGGCACAAGATGCTTGGGTCAGAGACAAAAGGCAGTTTATAGCTTATAGCCATAGCAGGAGCTGGAGCAGTAGAATTTGTGGCAGTTCCCCAAGGCCCAGGTGCCATAGGTGACACGTACACCACGGGTGAGCTGTGAGAGAGGAACCCCGTACTCAGGGAACCCAAGTCTTGTCTTTTCTCTCTCTCTCTCTCTTTTTTTGGTACTGGGGAACTCAGGGGCACTTGACCACTGAGCCACATCCCCAGCCCTATTTTGTGTTTTATGTAGAGACAGGGTCTCACTGAATTGCTTAGCACCTCACTGTTGCTGAGGCTGGCTTTGAACTCGCGATTCTCCTGCCTCAGCCTCCCAAAGTGCTGGAATTACAGGCGTACTCCACCGTGCCTGGCTCCAAAGTCTTTTCTGATGGACAGTAAGCCTGCCTGCCTTTTACCCTGGAGGGACAGTTCTTATTACACTGACTGTAACCAAAACAAGCAAAAACAAACACTTTTCATTCCACGGGCAGATATTATCCCAATAGAAGAAATCTGTTTGCTATTTAAGCATTCTTAAAGACATAGTCTGAACAAAGGTACATACACTCTTGCTGTCAAATGTACCCACACCAAGATTCATTCAGCAGGAGGAATGACCTTCAAGTGCCCTTCCACTCCTTATTGGAAATTGCCCACTTACAAAATCCCTTGAAGGCCACTGTGGGGAGCAGAACAAAGCCTCCCCCTCAAAGATGTCCACATACTGGAACCTGGGAATACATGACTTCATATGGCATGTTGGTTTCCTAGGCCTGCTATAACAGAGCACCACAACCTTGGTGGCTTAAAATAACAGAAACACGCTTTCTCATGGTTCTGGAGGCCAGAAGTCTGCAATCAAAGTGTTGACGGGCCATGCTCCCCCAAGAGCCTCCAGGGCAGAACGCTTCCTTGCCTTCTAACTTCTGATAGTTCCAGGCACTTCTTGGCTTGTGGATGCCTGGCTCAACCCCTGCCTCCTCCTCTATAGGATTCTGCCCCTGTGTCTGGGCCTCCAGGTGGCTGTGTTCTAATGAGGACACCAGCCATATTGGGGAGGGGCTCACCCGACTTCAGTATGATCTTGTCTTATCTAATTACATCAGCAATGACCCTTTTTCCAAATAAGGTCACATTGTGAGGTTGAAAGTTTGACGTATCATTATTTTGTATAGATGCAATTTCAATATTAAGTTTGCTAATCAATTGTCCCTAAAATAAGGGTATTATCCTGGGTTGACTGGGGCGGATTTCAGTGTAATCACAAGGGTCCTTCAAAGTGGAACAGAAAGGCAGAGAATAGACCAGAGTGATGTAATACTAGAAGAATATAATCCAACATTACTTGCTTTGGCAATGGAGGAAGGGGCAGGAGCCAAGGGATGTGGTTGCCCCTAGACTCTGCAAAAGACAAGCACACAGATTCTCTCCTAGAGGCCCCCGAAAGGAACACGGTCCTCCAGCACCTTGATTTTAGCCCCCTGAGACCTCTTCTAAACACCTAGCCTACAGAAATGCAAGACCAATTTTTGTTGTTTCAGTTAACCAAGTTTCTGGAAATCTGTTATAGCAACAGGACACTGAGGGACCCATGGAACACAGTTCAGTTAAGGGAACATGGCCCCTAGCTATTTCCTTTATTTTCACATTTTAACACATTTCACATGGTCATTGTTTGCAATTTCCAATCCCATGACTCCATGTTTATAATTGTCTCTAAATCTCAGAATAAAGGGATTTTGCTCAGACAGCTGACGTCTCTTTGCCTCCCTCTTTTTATCTGGTTGAGAGCTCTGCATTTCTCTGTACCACTTCCAGGTGACTGAAACCCAATTTATGTTAGGCTTTGCTTTGTTTTTCAATTAAAATATTTTGTTGATACAAGGTAGGAGGAGTGCTTGCTTGCTCAATGTCTGTTTATCTAGCTTGATGATTACCACGTTTATATAGCAGGAGCTCCAGAAAGTAATCAATATTTCTGATGAAGCAACACTTGACTCCTCAGTACACATAATGGCTAGGAAAGTTTGAGTTGCCTGTACAGGCACACCTTGAGGATACTGCAGGTCCAGTCCCAGACCACTGCAAAAAAGCAAATATAACAATAAAGTGGGTCACATACATTTTTTTTTGTCTCCCATTGTGTGCAAAATTTATGTTTACATGATATGTAGTCTTCTAAGTGAGCAGTAACATTATGTCTAAAAGAATAATATACATACCTTAATTTAAAAATACCAGATGTGACACAGAGATATGAAGTAAGTGCATGATGTTGAAAAATAATGCAGATAGATTTGTTCCATGCACACAAACCTCCAAATTGCAAAAGATGCAATATCTGCTAAGCACCGTAAAGCAAAGGTGCAATCCAGTGCAGGATAATAAAAGGAGATCTACCTGTGTATCAGAGCCACTGGCCACTTCTTTTCTATACATCAAGGGCTTTGAGGGAAGAGACTAAATCTTACCTTCGAATTATCTCATATATAGAGATGTGAACATTTTAGACTCACTAAATAACTGGAGAATGATCAAAGATGGAGATAGTTGCTTTCCTGAGATGTTTTCTCACATTCTGGTAGTTGGTTTTTGTTTTTGGTTTTGGGTTTTTTTTTTTTTTTTTTTTTGTAAATTTCTGTATTGTTTTCTGTTGTCCTGGCATCTCTCCAGGCCTTCATCATTCTGTAACTGAGCTTCCTGAAACAGCGCAAAGTTCTCCAGGTGTGATCTCATTAGAGTCTCTGAGCTGTGAGGTAATCCTTCTCTTCATAATGATGCCCTGTTCTTACCTGGCACCTTACAAATAAAATCGTCTGCTGAGGAGGATCTCACACACACACACACAAACACACACACTCAGGCAGTTACTTCATTCCAAGAGTTGAATTAAAGTAGGTTACCAGCTCCTTCAGAAAACAGAGAACTGCCAGCCAGGTGCCCCCATATTTTTTTCAAGGGACCCAATTAATAGCATGATGTGTTTCTAAAGAAAACTCGTACTATTACCTTGAAGTTTTAGAGTACCTTTCCTCTTGAGCCTCCAAATACAGGTGGAAATTTGAGCTTATCTTATAACATCCCCATGGGAACCACACTCCCACTTTTCAATGTGACCTACTTAGTTGGAGAGTAAGGTAGGAAGCTTTTGGGAAAAGTCCCTCCACAGCCCCAGAGGGTGGGGCTTCAGGAACAGTGTCCAGAGTGACATCAGTGAAATAGCTTCCAAGAACGCAGTCACAGAGAAGACTAAAGCACAATTCTCTTGTAGGAAAGTGGAACTTTTCTAGAAGAATCAAGTAACTACTAGAAAATGTCAGATGATGGGAATTTCCTGACATCATAAGGTGCTGTAGAGTTATGTGGTAAGTTTGCAGCTCACCACTTCACATGACCCAGAAATGTGCAAACAGTTGATCCCAAGGTCAAGTGAAGGAGAAGCTGGATTTGAATACGCACTGCAATTTCCTAACAAACCTGAAGGTCTGAGTTCCACCTGGTGTGGATTACATTAAACTACTAAGTTTGGGAGAAAATTCTTGATGTAAACCCCAGGAGAAAACATGAATTTATGTTGTCTTTCATCTGACCACCTTACTGTTGACTAATTACCCTCATGTACGCCAAATGTTTCTCTAGATTTAAAACTACTTAAGTCAAGCTTCCTTCTAGTCTTGCTAATACATGTGTTTGTGATTTAACTCACTAAAATCTGTCAAAGAGGTGCTTATTATGAGAAAAGAAATATCTATTGAACACAGTTATATTCATCTGGGCTGGATAAGTTGATCTACCATATGTAAGTTAATTCAACATTCTGTTCAAAGACACTGCAGGCCATACTAGAGCTAGCCCTCATTTCTTGGATCTTCCAGTAACTTTTCATGAAGGACAAGTGAAAATATAATTTGCAACCTCCTGTGACCTTTACAGACTGATGCGGTCATGAAAATACCAAGATCGTCAAAACTTCTGGTTAAAGCTAATGGATTGGATTAATACCATGCTGAATCTCATGGAGGATGAGGCAAAAGTGAAAATCAGTCATGCACATCCTGTCTTTATTTAAAAGTGTGACATTTTGTTCATGGTGGATTTTTGCATTAATTTTGATTTATTAAAAGATTGCATCAAATATCATTTGTCCTGATGACTTTTTGGTGCTCTCTTAAATTTTGCAGCCAAAGAAAGCAAGGAAGCCTAGTCTTAGCATGGAATTGAACATACGAATTAGCTCCATTCCCCCTGGAAGCCCCACTGAAATGACTATACAGAGATACACAGGGACAAAGGGAAGTGGAGGAGGGACCGGGTTCAGCAGCAGACTGGAGGTCTATTTTCTGGAGAGAGTAACCTGAGGCCATCTAAACTTGGAAGACCAAGTACAGCTGAAGGATTATAGGGAAGACAGGGAGAGAAAGAGGTAGCCTGCAAGTGAATGTGTGCTATGGTTTGGGCATGGTTTAAGTATGCTCCCCAATGGCTCTAGTGTTAGAATCATGGTCCTCAGTGTGACAATGTTGGGAGGTGGTGGAACCTTTAACATGTGAAGCTAAGTGCCAAGTAGTTAGGTCCTTGAGGATGCTGCCCTCAGAAGGAATTAAAGTAGTTCTCACGGGACCTCAGTTCTCTCAAGAGTGAGTTGTTTTAAGAGATAAAGCCTGACTCTTGAATCTGTCTCTGGCTTCCTGTCTTGCTATATGGTGGTCTCTCCCTCTCACTTATGTTCCCACCTTGATGTGACATGGCTAAGGAGCCCTCATCAGAGCCAAGCAACTGTTGATATCATTCTCTTGAACCTCCCAAACTGTGAGATAAACTTCTTTTCTTTATATATAACCCATTTCAGGTATTTTGTTATAGCAACAAAAAAGGGCTAATATAATGTTCAAAACTCCAATCTCCTTTCAATTTTAGGATGAGGATGCAACTAACCATCTACCCTCTGGATAGAAGACTGAGAGAATTTCACTAGTAGATAATACTGATCCTTGGGCCTTCCAAGGAAATGGTCAGCCTGATCATCTTACAGCTAAGACCATACAGCCAGCCTCATGGAGGTTCCAATCAGTCCTTACTGTCCCACCCTTATATGCCGACCACTGAGGAACATTGGATGAGATTCTTGGGAGAGCATCCCGCTACAATAATGGGCGGGATCAAGAAGAGAACAATAAAAAAAAAAAGCATCAAGAAGAGAACAATAATAACCTCAGAGAAGATGGAAGAACGTATTGCATCCATAAAACAAGAAGGAATGGTTTGACTACGGATAGTGTCCCCCAAGGGCCCATGTGTTAAAGGCTTGGTCCCAGGTTGGTGGTATTGGAAGGTGCTGTGGACCTTCCAAGAGGTGAACTTCAACTTCTGCTAGTGAAGTTCTCCCAATCTTTTGCCCAGAAGGTATGTGGGTCGTTGGGTCCTCATCCTAAAATTGGAAGGAGATTGGAGTTTTGAACATTGTATAAGCCTGTTTTTTGTTGCTCTAAGAAAATATCTGAAAATGGGTAATATATAAAGAAAAGAAGTTTATTTATCTCGCAATTTTGGAGATACAAGAAGATGACACCAACAACTAGTAGGAGTCCTTAGGTCACTCTGGGAACATGCCCTTGAAGGGAATTATGGAATGATACCTATCACTCTTTCTCTGCTTCCTGGGTAACAATAGATATGCTGATGTTTCTCCTCTTCTGCTGGAAGGTTGGATCCGCATAAGCTGCAGGCCTCTGGGCCATGCCCTCCAGGGTTGCAACAGGCCCCAGCAGGTCACTGCCAATTTCCTCTTTCTGGGTTCTTGTCTCAAGAATTCAAAGAGGGAAATATGAAAAATGAACTCCATAGAGGAAGATGAGTGAGCATAAGAGTAGGATTTATTCACAGGGCAAGAGGAGACCCTAGGGGGTTTCCAATTGAGTGTGCAAGTCGAGGGGTTGATATAGCACTTGAGTCAATGCTACTGATTCAAATCGATGCTGATCAGAGTTTGGAAAAGTACTAATGCTCTCGGTTAACCCTTGAGTCTGAATTTCCATTCAGGTCCGCCCCACTTCCCTTTTCTCACCACTCAGTTGGCATCTCAGCTTCCCAGGAGGTGGAGGTCAGCAGATTGTGAACTTGTGGATGCTGAGTGAAGGTGGGGATTCAGCCCTGTGCCAGTGTGTGGAGTAGGCATAGCTGCTTCTTAGCTGTACGGCTTGGCAAACAGAAAGCCACGTCACTGTCACGATACGCTGCCCTGCCAGAGGCCCAAACCAATGGAGCCACATGATTTGAACTGGAACTTCCAGAAAAATGAGGCAAAATCGATATCCCTTTACTTCATCAATAGCTTGCATCAGGTACTTTTCATTATAGTGACACAAAGCTGACCAATTTAGTGTTATATAAGAGAAGTAGTCAAGATTTCAAAAAACTAAAAAACAAATAAAAAACCCAAAAAATATGATAGCTTAAATTTAAAGCTTTGTTAAAATAAAAGAAAAAGAAAATAATGCTGAAGCCAGGCGCAGTGGCGCACGCCTGTAATCCCAGCACTTTGGGAGGCTGAGACAGGAGAATCGTGAGTTCAAAGCCAGCCTCAGCAATGGTGAGGTGCTCAGCAACTCAGTGAGACCCTGTCTCTACATAAAACACAAAATAGGGCTGGGGAATGTGGCTCAGTGCTTGAGTACCCCTGAGTTCAATCCCCGGTACAAAAAAAAAAAAGAAAAAGAAGAAAAATAATGCTGAAGACGTCTCCAAGAAATAAACAAGAGTAAAAAGACAAAAAAAAAATTGGAGAGGGAAAAAAGAATAAGAAAGTTGGAGGATCAGCCTAGGTGTCAGGAAGCAAATAAGCTAATTAGAGGAGTGGACCACTAACAGGAAATAGTGGGGAAGAAATCATCAAAGAAACAGCAGAGGAGCATTGCTTGAAGGACAACTGAAGGACACTATTTTCTTGATTGAAAGAGCCCACCAGAAAACCTGCCCAAAGTCTAAAAATGACTTACACTGGGGTTTGTATTACAAAATTTTAGAACTCTGTAGACAAAGAGAAGACCCAAAGCACTTCCAGAGACAACCAACAGTACACAGATGAAAAATCAAAGAATCAAAATAGCATCTGACTTCTTTGCCTCAATTTCAGAGCTAGAAGACGATGGAGCAAGGCTTCCAAAATTCTGAGAAGGGATTTCTGCCTATATTTCTGTCCTAATCACAAAATCAAATGTGTGTGCGGGTAGAAAATGGACCCGTTAGGATATGCAAGATTTTTAAAAAACTTTCTCAGGAAGAAATCACTAAGGAAGCTACTATAGAAACTATCAAAGAAGAAATGGACTGCTAAAACCAAGGCCCTGACATGAACATGTCTTCAGGAAGAATGAAGGAATGGATGTTGCGTCAGGAGACAGACACAATGAGACCAAATTTAGGTGTGAGGAGTCATAAATGCATAGAAAATTTCACATGCAAATATATACACGAATCCCCACAAATCTCAGGAGAACTACACACTGCAGGGTAAACAAAATCTTCTTCAAGAAAGAAGAGGGAAATATAGTTTGCATGAGAAATAAAAATGGTACACGGTGTGACTCGTCTGTCAATAACATTCACAAGCATAAATGTGTAAACACGAAATACCAAAATTATGTTGGCATTCCAAATGAGGATAACCACATTAGGTGGTCCCTCTATGGAGACTGAGAGGATGATAAGGTGAGGAAGGCGTCTGAGTGGACTAGGGGTCCAGTGGTTAGCAGAGTGTATGAGAACACAGTTGTGATGTTCCATAAAGAGAATGCAATAGACGATGCCTCACACAGAAGGCTTGAGAAAGAGAAATGCAGGTGTATTTGCAGACATGAAAAGAAAGACCAAACTCACATGCTACCTCTGGGTTTAGTGCATTGCCTTTGGGGGTGGGGGCGGAAAATGCTAGGGAGATGCTGCTGTTTTTCATTAAAAAAAAGACCTCGGAGTAAAATTTGACTTTGAAATACATGCATATGTAATTTTGATAGGGAAAAAAAAAAAACTAACTTAAAGAGGGCAGGGAATGTCGATACCTAAGAGCCATTCACTAAGTCATAGCCGGACTGGGAAGGAGCTCAGACCTGAGCCCTTCCCCACATGCAGTGGCTGGGCCTAGATGAGAATTTTCAGTGACACTTCATCCTTCTGCTGATGAGTAGGGACCTTGCTTCTGAGACCTCAACCTTTCTGCTGGTAACCACCCTTCTCTATCCACGCTATTGCCTTATTGCTTTAAAAAAGTGAGAAGCTGAAATGAAAAGTTGTGCTCCATCTGTGTACAATGAATCAAAATGCACTCTGCTATCATGTAAACCTAAATAGAATAAATAAATAAATTAAAATATATACATAAAAAATATAAAAAAATTTTTTAAAAAGTGAGAAGCATGA
This sequence comes from Geosciurus inauris, assembly GCA_004024805.1. Lineage (NCBI taxonomy): Eukaryota > Metazoa > Chordata > Mammalia > Rodentia > Sciuridae > Geosciurus > Geosciurus inauris. Next base: position 44,633 of record PVHX01008334.1, on the reverse strand, counting down.
GTCTATTTCTAAGGGAGGATACAGATAATAATTAGAATAAAAGGAACAAAGATTCCAATGTTAGCCTGGGTAGAGGAGAATTAATTATCCATGTGATTAAAGAGATTAGAGTTCATTCAAAGTTAAGTGTTCTCATTCCTCCTATTTTGATCTTGGGTTTGTAAAAGGGGTTCACTTGTATCAGTGCATCCTGCTCGTGATCCTGAGCCAACGTGGGTTAAGGACATCCTTCCCACCCTCCCCAGTTCTGTCTTAGGAGCCATGCATAATTTCCGAGCACATGCAGGGAGAAAATCTCTTTAATCCTCACTGCTTCCCCTCAGGCCTGCTGCACACACTGAACGCCGAGAAAGCCGTGAATTTTTAATTCGCCCAGAGTTGATGATGTACCTGTGGTGATCTGTTCTCTAAGATTCTGATGGTTTCCCCTCTCCTGTCTGAATGGTATTTTCTAACAAGCTAGAAAGCCAGCAGTCTGACAAATGAAAGTGCAGAAGAGTGCTCACTTTAGAGAATCAAAATCGGCAGTTATCTCAGTTCACGTTGGCAGAGTGAAGACCTGTGAAAGGAAACCAGTTGGTACAGTGCTGCTGGTTCTTTCCATCTTCCCCACCAGGCCCTCCTTTGCCGGTATTCCTGTCCCTTGGGCCCCAGCATGATAAACCTCATTGGCTGTTTCCCTTGAGCTCCTTGACCCTTTGACTTCTAGCCATAGGCTTGAGTTCAACAGGGAAGAAGGAAGGCAAGTGGAAGGGGCATCATTCTTCAGTTACAGCTCTGATTTATCTTGTCCAAGCTTTCTCTGAGTTCCCTTCAGGACTAAAGGTGATGTGTTAGTCCAATTTCCATTGCTATAACAAAACACCCAAGGCTGGATAATGTATAAAGAAAAAGGTTCCTTTTCCTCACAATTTTAGAGGCTCAAAGTCCCAACAGCATGGTACTGGCTCTGACAAGGGTACCCCTGACTGCATCATATCATAGTGAATGGTACAGAGGAAGAGAGGAGTATATGTGAGAGGGAAAGATCACAGGGTGAAACAGGAAGTCAGAGAGGATTATAATTACTATCTTTTATGATGACTATCATGGGAGCCAATGAGAACTACTTGATCTCTTCCAAAGTCGGCACCCCCAGGGACCTAACCAACTCCCATTAGGCCTCATTTCTTAAAGATTCCATGATGTCAACACTACCCTGCTGAGGACCAAGCTTCCAATGAACAAAGCCTGGGACATGCTCAAACCATATGCAACCAGGTGGTAAAAGGTTCCCACAGATATTAGTCACCACCCTTGACTGCTTTTTTAAAGTTTATCCAATACCCTCTGAAGAGCTGTTTTAATGAAACTTTCCAGATATGTCATCTACTTTATGCCAAGATCCTGGCTGATCTGAGCCTGGTTTTTAACCACGTCATCTACCTGTCTCTAGGTTCTTCCCTGAGGGCAACAACATCTCTGACTTGTTTAGCCATTCTTCTGTCCCCAGTGTTTGGATCACAGCCTAGTGTATTTTCTGGCATTCAGTGTATGCTGGATATAAGAAAAAATGCACCAATTAGGAAATTCCTATATGTACTGCTTTAGTTCCAAGAAAATATTGAATTTCTTCAACACATCCAGACCAGGAGACGTGAGCAGAGATTGTAGAGTTTTGGAAAGAGATGTTTACCCATCTGTGGTTTACAAGTCTCCCTTTCCTACCCCACACAGATGTCAAAGTGAGAGGGCTTCCAACTTCCTCAGAAACTGTCTCATTTGAAGATGAATATAAAGGTCTAAAGAAGGATCTCGTGGGCACACAACATGGTAGATACCAAGTCTACCATTTTAGATGCCTCTGGCCATTAGCAGCATATTCCATTTCCAGAGACTTAATAAGGACTATTATTATCACATTCTTATAACATAAAATTTCTATAGGCTCAGGGACCTTCTTCTCTGCCTTTGTCCCTTGTCACTTGTCCCCTGCCTCCCCCCCAACAAGGCCAAAAGCCAGTGGTCACTGCTTTAGGAAACATTTTCATACAAGTCCACCAAAAGGCAGGAATGGAGGGTCTTTCTTCTTGCTTTGCTTTATTAGGAAGCCCTTTAGCAGACATACCCCATGACCATTGCCTTTGATTGACTCTCTTGCCCATGACCTAGATGTAAGGGAGGCTAAGAAAGTGAATATCTGGTGTTTTCAGATCTAGAATGGGAGACAATCTTTGCCTGTGTTGTGAGCTGTGTTTTGAGTCTCCTTTTTCTAAATTCACAAATTGAAGTCCTGACCCCTGAGGCAATGGTCATGGGGATGAAGCCCCTGTCCTTGGGATTAGTGCCCTTATAAGAAGATACACGAGAGCTTCTCCATCTCTCTGGTCTTCATTACACAAGAATGCAACGAGAAGTGTCCATCATAAGCTAGGAGATGGACCCTCACCTGACACCGAATCTGCCAGCATGCTGATCTTGGACTCCCCGGCTCCATGACCGAGGAACAGTGTCTGTTGTTTAAGCACTCAAGTCTGCCATTTTGTTACTGCAGCCCAAGTTGACTAAAACAACCTGCAAAGAAGGGATGGAATTGAAGCTATTGGATGAACAACAACAGTGTCAGAAACCAAAGAAGAAGAAGGAAGACTAAGTCTCCAAGGGTCCCATTCCAGCTCACGTGGGAAAGTTACGCGATGGGAACATTTAAGTCCCTTCTACGTAGGGGTCGATGTATTCGAGTACAGAAACTCCACGAGTAGAAACCAATGACTATGTCCTTTCAATAAGAAGGAAAAAGCGATACTTAGAGCCCTCTCACAGAGAAATATAGATAACAAGGACACATTTATGAGGGCATTATGAGATAACACAGATGAAAGCTGCTACCAGCACTAAAAACACAGATTTAGACCTTTGTACTTGACATTGTTCTCACCTCATTCTCAACTGTATTTCCATGGTTTATTAGATTTTCTCGTGTTTTGTAATAATGATATTTGACATACTAAAAAGTTAATGTTTGTCAGCAATTCTTCTGTAAGCCTCCTCTTGCTGAAGAATTGCTTAAACAGTCAAAATCCTCTGCAGGTTAAATCTCATGGTATAATATCATTTTATATGCTATCATTTGTAGGTATATACATATATATAATTTTATGGTATAACATTTTAAGTAAAGCATATTCTTCTCTTTCAATTAAAGAAAAATTATTTTTTTTCTTCTTTAAAAGAGGAAAAAGCAAACATTGATCGCTTGTTTACATCTGATGGATCGCACCTTTGTGTGTTCTGTGTGCTCTCACAATACCTTCAAGGATCCACATGGCAGCCTGTGTCTGCGATGTGCATTTTGTGTGTGTACATACACATGTAGTATGTATGTGTGTGAGTGGCGAATGTGAGATGTGTGGTGTGTGCATGTGTGTGCTGTGTGTGTATGGAGAGTCACGTGTGTGGTGCATGTGTGTGCATGGTATATGTGGTACATGTCTGCATTGTGAGTTGTGTGGTGTGTGTGTGTGGTATGGTATGTGAGAGCCGTACGTGGTGTGTGTGCATGTCTGTGTACATGGTGTGTGCACGTATTAATGTCCCTTTTGTACAGTGAGTGTCCTGATGTTCAGGACAGCTAACACAGTTCATTAGTGGTAGAGACCAGATTTCAAAACAGGTTTATCCCATGATTTTTTTTTTTAACCAATTCCTCCTCCAGAGTGTGCAGGGATGTGACCGCACTGTGACTGTGTGACCTTCAGTCAGAGTCACTTATAAAACTGAGTCACAGGGTAGAGGGTGAGTGTATTTGTTTCCTAAGGTGTTGTAACAGAAAGAGTAGCTCAAAATAATAAAAATCTGTTCTTTCTCAGTTTTAAAGGCAGAATTCCAAAATAAAGGTATCAGCAACGTTGGTTCCTTTTGGAGGCTCTGAGGGATAATTTGTTCCAGGCCCCTCTCCTGACTTGGGTGGCAACCAGCAATCCTTGACATTTCTTGGCTTGTAGCTGGATTGCTCCAATCTCTGTCTCCATTTTCCTGCACCCCTCTCCTTTCTGTGTGTCTTATCCTTTCATAAGAACACTAGTTATTGGATTTAGGATGCATTATAATCTAGTACTACTTTATTTTAACTGAACAAATTGTCTGAAAATACATAATTTTTAAACACGTCCACATTCTAAGGCTTCAGGTTGTCTTAGTGCCGTTTGTGTTGTTATAACAGAATGCCTGAGGCTGGGTAATGTACACAGAAAAAAAGGTTTCTTGGGCTCAAGATTCTATGGGCTGAAAAATCCAAATATGGTGCTGGTGACCAGCAAGGACTCCTGGTTGTGTGACAACATGGTAGATGGCATCAGGTGGCAAGGGCAAGATCCAGAGAGTTCATACAATGAGAAAGTAAGAACGTGCTCTTTTGTAACAACCCACTCTCTTAGGAGTTAATCCACTCCTGTGAGATCTAACTCACTCCACGAGAACAGCATGAATCCCTTCATGAGGGTCTCGTGACCCCGTCACCTTTCTGTAGGCCCCACCTCTTAAAGGTCCTGCCATCTTTTAATACAGTTACATTGGATCCAAGCTTCCAGCACATAACCAACCACATCCAAACCATACCACAGGCAGACACGAACTTGGGGACAGGGGACACCTGTACTGAGGTTTGAGTAATGGAGAAGTTGAAGGACTCTGGTTTCACTGTCGGCTGTCCACCTGGAGTTGGTGCAGTCAGGAAGTCCACAGAAAGGGCAGGTGGGATCCAAACTCCCACGTCGATTCAATAGCCATGTAGCACCAGCCAGGTGCTCTCAGCCCTGGGATGTGGGAACAAGCAAGTCGAGAAAGGTTCTTGGGCTCTGAGCTTTCTTATCTATTCTGTGCTTTGCTGGCTTAACATCTAGTGTCAATGGGGCAGGGGACATGGAGCAAGCAGGGTAGCAGAGCCATCTCCATGGACCTCCTTCTCTTTTACAGCCGTTCAGCGTGACGTTCAGGAGCCATCAGAATGAGCATTCACGCTGCCTCACATTTCACGCAATGCCGTTGTCCCTCATTGACGAAAAATGCATGAACCTAACGCTTCCCTGTCCTCAGACCTGTGGGTTTTCCTCTCCCCATCTCCCTGCTGTTGCAGTCACACAGAGGGTACAAATATGAATATGACATGAAATAACCATCAGGCATTAGGGAGTGTGGAGATCGCCATGAACTAGAGGCATATATTAAATTCACATTCAAACTCAAATTTTCAGAACAGCTTTGCTGATACATGCCAAAATTACAAATGCACTTGTCTTGGGACTCAGCAACTCCACTTCTAAGAATTTATCCTCATACATGCGTGAAACAACATGTGGTCATCGGTTGGAGACTGGTTAAATAAACGTTGATATGTCCATACAAAGGATTAGCGTGAAGCTATTTTAAATGCCACGGTTTTAGTGTACTAACCTGGGTCTGTCTCCAGGATACACAATAAAGAGAAGAGAGTATTTATGCAGAACAGTACATATTTGCACATTCATGGAGTACCTCTAAGAAATTTCAGGAAACTGACAAAATTGATTGCCTCCAGGGAGGGCAACTAGGAAGCATTTTGCAAACATCATTTTGATTTTTGAACTCTGTGAATGTGTTTCTTATTTTTAATAATGAACTAGAATGCTGTTTTGTCCAATAAAAATACACAGGAGCCAGGTACAGTGGTGCACGCCTGTAATCCCAGCACTTTGGGAGGCTGAGGCAGAAGAATCGCGAGTTCAAAGCCAGCCTCAGCAAGGTGAGGCGCTAAGCAACTCAGTGAGACCCTGTCTCTACATAAAACACAAAATAGGGCTGGAGATGTGGCTCAGTGGTCGAGTACCTTGAGTTCAATCCTCAGTACCAAAAAAAGAAAAAAGAAAAATACACAGGGAGAGGCGGTTTGAGCTCCATTCTGTGACCCCCTTTCCTGGGGTCCAGGCTGTGTTCCAGTACCTTTCAATCTTCTCTTCCCCTGCAGGCCTTGTCAAACTGAGATAGGAAGTTTGTTTCAAGTCTGGTCCTGTAAATGGACAAATCAAACCAGAAGAGTTTGAAAAATAATAATAATTTCCCAGCCACCTTTTCTCTCTAGATTCTAAAAGCACCTATTTGTTGTGGAAAATCATCTGGAGAGCTGAGTCCAAATCCTTTGTGTTTCAGGTGAAATAATTATACAATATACAATTTGATACTTGCATAATTATAAGCAAGCAAGAATTAACCCCACTGAGTCTGGCTTGTACAGGGTGCTGTGCTTTTTTAAAGACAATTATGATTTGCTTCAGAAATCGATGCAGTTTAAATCCCCCACATCATGAATATACATTTCAAAGGAATCTTCTAGAGAAATGCCTGAGGTCAACAGGAGGCTTGAGCATAGCAGACCCTCAAGCAGGGCAACAACGGTCTTATGGTTGCCCTTGTGGATGCAGCTACTTCCAACCACAGCACCTCTGGAACAAGTCTAGGTCCTCACAGGGCCGTCTCCTGTCCACCTGCTGGTGACACACCCTTGAAGGAATCAGAGCCCCAAATGTGAACAAAAGTAATGCAATGTTGGAAAAGACACTAGAAAGGAGAAGTGACTGTGATGACGAACCAGCTTAAGATTACACAAGATACAAGAGGCTCCGGCCACATGTCCCTGGCACCATGTGGCACTCTGGCATGCCCACTGCTGCTGAGGCACTGCGAGGCAGAGATGCCAGCATCACCGCCAGAGGGTCTGTTTGCTGCCTTTGTGAGAATGGTGAGGAAAGCAGGGTCTCCATGGAGTCCCTTCCTGCCTCAGCAGACCCTGGAGCTGGGAAGGCCCCTGGGGCAGGCTGCATGGAGGTAGGAAGGAGGCCGGCTACTGGAACATTAGGCTAAACCCAATCTCTGCAGTCACCAGGGCATGGAAGATTTGGGCCCCTTTCCTGAATACCGGATGAAGGCAAATTAAAAAGCTTCTTCTCAGCAAAAGAACAATCAATAACATGAAGAGAGAACCTACAGAACGGGAGAACGTAGGAGCAATCACCATAGCTTCAACCCCTCCCTTCCATCTTTCCCCATTCTATGCTAATGGACTGTGCGCTGGACAGAGAGCACCCCTTTGTTTCTAACTTTGGGCCTTGATTGGTCCAGGAATGTATATAAGCTTCTGTACTTTCTGGAATAAACGGTGTTTCTGTGTCTCGCTCCGGCAGAACTGTTTACCTATCCCGGAGTCTGGGTGGAGCGACTCTGCGGACTGTCACCCCAAAACCTCATCTTGTGATTCCCCATTTTATCTTCCCCGAGGACCCCTCTTCATCTCTCAGGACCCCAACTCATTGAGTGGACCCACGCAGCACGATTTAAAACTACTCTAAGATTTCATCTCACGCCAGTCAGAATGGCAGTTATCAAGAATACAAACAACAACAAGTGCTGGTGAGGATGTGGGGGAAAAGGTACACTCATACATTGCTGGTGGGACTGCACATTGGTACAACCAATCTGGAAAGCAGTATGGAGATTCCTTAGAAAACTTGGAATGGAACCACTATTTGACCCAGCTATACCACTCCTCCGTCTATACTCAAAGGACTTAAAAACAGCATACTACGATGATGCAGCCACTTCAATGTTTATAGTATCTCAATTCACAAAAGCTAAACTGTGGAAGCAACCTAGATGCCCTTCATAAATGAATGGATAAAGAAACTCTGGTATATATTATACACAATGGAATATTCCTCAGCATTAAAAGAGAACAAAATTATGGCATTTGTAAGTAAATGGATGGAGTTGGAAAATATCATGCTAAGCAAAGTAAGCCAATCCCAAAAAACCAAAGGCCAAATGTTTTCTCTGATAAGTGGATGCTGATCCATAAAGGGGGAGGGTGCATGGGAAGAATGGAGGAACTTTGGTCAAAGGGGAGAGAGAGGAGAGGAAGGGACATGGGGGCAGGAAAGATGGTGGAATGAGATGGACATCATTGCCGTAGGTTCATGTATGACTACACATATGGTGCAACTCTACATCATGTACAACCAGAGAAATGAAAGTTGTGCTCCATTTGTGTACAACAATAAAATAAAATATCTCTGAAAAAAAATAGATTTCATAGAAGAAGTGAAACTTGAACTTGACCTTGAAGGAGGAGTAGGGTTTGATGTCAGTGTGTACAGGGCATGATCTTGTTTTTCTAGAGTTGGTTTTTTCAATGAAAATTACAGAGCTCAACAGAAAAGGAAATGTTCCTTAACCAATGGGCTGAGAGAATCCTTGGTGGCAAGAAATAATAGGAACTGTGTTTAGGTGATTCAGGTGTACTTTCTGGGGTTACCGTTCAATTCATATCAGTTCTATGAAGCCAAGTTTTTAGACTGTCATCCCTGAAGAGGAAATGGTATAGATGTCATTCTTCCCAAAATATCTTGGGCCCTTTAGTCACAAGCTTCCAAAAGTTGAGCTGTTTAAGCTGCCATTGGCTTTGTCTTGCTCTATCAGTCAGCTTTCTGTTGCTGTAACAACACACCCAAGGGTGGGTCTTGTATAAAGAAAAGAGGTTTATTTAGCTTACAGTTTTGGAGGTTTAAGATTGGGTAACTCCACCTGTTCAGCATCTGGTGAGGGGTCTCTTGGCTGTATCACATTATGATGCTTACAATTGTGGCAGGAATGCATGCCAGAGGGACAGATCATGTGTCAAGACAGGAAGCCAGAGAAAATTCAGAGGTCAGGATTGCTCTTTTATAACAACTCACTTTTGCAGGAGCTAACCAGGGTCCCACAAGCATTAATCCCTTTTCGGGGTGGTGCCCCTCTGACCTAACCTTCCATTAGGCCTCACTTCTTGAAGGGTCCAGCACTGCCCAACTCTGCCACACTGGGGCCAAGCCTCTGGTACATGAACCCCTGGGCACAAACCACATCCAAACCACTGCATCTGGTCATTGTTCTGAAGCACAGTTCTACCAAGTGGGGAGGAGACAGATAGACCTAATTGAATTTGGCCCATTTGGGCCACTTGTCCCCAACTTCAGCCTACAGCAGAAGCCAATCTCAGGTGAGCCTGGGTTGGGGTCAGCAAGCACACATGAGGGGCGATTGTAGGAATGCATTTCTTGGACATCTTGGTGACACCAGGATGCAAAAGGACTGCTCAGCAAAGCTTCCAGAGTTTCCCCAGCAGGGACAGAGACAGACTGGATACCAGCACGAAGGCTCCTCATCCCAAGGACTTTAGCTTAAAAACCATTCTCCATCAAGTCTTCCTCATTTAAAACCACAGTGCAGAAACACAGTGAAAATGGCTTAAGTTAAAAGTAAAACACAACCAAGAAGAGAGAGTCTGGGGTCTCAGCAACGCTGAGACAGTTTTCCTCACCCTCTGAAAATTTGGGACTAAGAAACATATGCAAGAGTAAAACCAGTCTCAGAGAAGCTCGGGACCCTGTTCCTACCTGCACAGTGCAGCTGGGTAAGAGACTCTGAGAGCGTGTCCCCAGAGCTTGGGTCTAATTCCCAACCTGGGCACCATGTACGTCCTATGGGAGGAGCCACTTGTAGGGTGTCTGAGCCTCACTATAACATGGAACTTGGTCTGTTCATAGTTAGCATTAATTTGTAATTTGGAGGATGTAAGGAAAGCAGATCTGTGCAGAGTGGAATCTCAACACCAAGGGAAGTCCCCTCAAGATGTCACATCACCTGTCCCTTTCTGGCCTCAGCCAGAGCCACAGTGAGTGATGAGTGACAGGCTGCCCCTGAGTGGTCACAGCTCCCTGCTTTTCCACAATGGAAATCTCTACCACTTGACTAGTCAGATGACACTGTTTCCGGTTAGCCATCGTGAAAGTGCGAGTGCCTTGCCTGCAAAGAGCTGAAAGAAGCCACCAAGGAACACACTGGTGCCCTTCGGGAGGTCAGAGGGCTGAGTTTAGAATGCAGGAGTGTAGCACTGCCCTGGGGCAGCAGGGTCAGGAATGGAAATCTGCTCATGAGGAGAGGAGGGGAAAGGTGGCCAGCATCCTGAACACGTAGCACTCAGGACCTTGGTGACAGCCCAGATGGAGTTCTGCCTGTGGGGAAGAGGCAAACATGATGGAAACAGACTCACCCACCCTACAATTTTGCCCAGAGCCAGCCCTTCATTAACTTTCCCAGAAATGAACCTGTCAGCAAACCAGTGAAGGGCTGTTTGTTATTTGCTGGGTATGCACAAGCCCAGGTGGCTGCGGCTGGACCTTTGGCCCAGCTGCCACCTCCTCTCTCAGGTGCAAGGTGTGACAGGCTCGGGTGGGAGCCACAATCAGGGCAGCCGAGAGCCTGAGCGCCAACCTAAGGTCAGGAAGTAACTTCAGCACGACTCCAATGTTCCCCACCTGCAGGAGAGGCAAACACCTGTGGCCTCTCCTAGGGGGACTTGCATAGACCTCGAGAACCTTTACTTCTTAGAAGTGGAATTTATTTCTTTATGTTTTTAATTTTTTTTTCATAATAGGTAAAGAGAAGAAACCATCTGGCAGAACCCCAGGCTGCACGTAAAGGAGATTGGAGTCCTGTCCACTAACAACTTCCTCGTGGTACCTTCAGCTCCCTTCCCAGAGTCCCAACTCCATGCCCTCCAGGAAGGTTCCAGAAGCTAAACCAAAACCAAAAAACTCACAAAACTTGACATGGCTACCTGGGCTCTGGGCCTCACTGCACCACCTCCGACCTGGGTGGCACCCCGCAGTCTGCCTAGGCTCTCTGGTTTTCGATTGGTTTATTACATAAATAAGGGAATAAAAATAAATATCAGGTTCATCCAGATGCCCTCTAATGTTTCTTCAAGCTTTAACATTTCATTTTGTCTTGTTGAATTGACACTCATAATTGTGCACATTTACGGGGAATCTTAAGACACATCAACACATGTATACATTGTATAAAATTCAAAGGGTAAGCATATCTATCTCCCCAAACATTTCGTTTTTCTTTCTTTCTTTTCTCTGGGTACTGGGGATTGAACTCAGGGGCACTCAACCACTGAGCCACAGACCCTGTCCTATTTTGTATTTTATTTAGAGACAGGGTCTCACTAGATTGCTTAGTGCCTCGCTTTTGCTGAGGCTGACTTTGAATTCGTGATCCTCTCGCCTCAGCCTCCTAAACCACCGAGATTACACCACACCCAGTTTCCTCCTACATTTCTTTGTGGTGAAAACATTAGAATCCTTTCTTCTAGCTTTAAAAATACATATATGTAACATCTATGGCTACACTATCTTGCCAGGTATGCCAGGGTTTCTTCCTCCTATGTAGCTGTGACCTAGTACCCACTGACAGCCTCTCCCCATTCCTCCCACCTCCCTAGGATTCCGAGCCTCTGGCACCTTTCTATTCCCAACCCGTATTAGATCAACTATTTTAGATTCTACATTATGGGTGAGATGGTGTGGCATTTGTCTTTCTGGGCCTGGCTTATTTTACTTAATGTAATAAACTTTAACGTGTTTGATCTCAAGATCTAGGGAATTTAACAATGCCAAATCCTGATCTTTTCCAAATAACACTGAGATCTGTCCCCAGATATGCCCAGAAGACCTTCTGGAACCTTGTTGTTCCTTCAATTCAGATGGTCCAAAATCTTCAGGACAGCACCTGACATATTTTAGTGGTATACAAATTACTTAATCTGTATGAGGTTTCTAATGAGTCCAATATGAAATCTAAAAACATAATAGCTACTAAGCCATGCTCAAGGGAGACCCAGATGCAATGTCTTCGTGAACAAAAAAGAGGAACAAAAATAAAGCAAAATGCTGAGTGCAGTGGCACATGCCTACAATCACAGAAGCACGGAAGGCTGAGGAAGGAGGATCACAAGTTTGAGGTCAGTCTCAGCAACTTAGTGAGAACCTGTCTCAAAATAAAATAAAATAAAATAAAATGGAATTGGGGGATGTAGCTCTGTGGCTAAATGCCCCTAGGTTCAATCTCTGGCAATAAAAGTTAAAAAAATTAAAAGCAAAATAAGCAAGGAGATTTATGAATTTCTCTACAAGGTTACTTATAAAAGGGAAAATATGCAAGAGGACTGTCCTCTTAACTTTTTTCTGAAACAGACTTCAACAAATGGATACTTATTTCCCTTAGAAGGCAGAGCTCCAAAATTCTTGCCACATCTTATCCCTTTACCATAAGAACAGGGGTTACAATCATGGTCAATAGACAAGATGTCAGAGAGGATGCTCTAAGCAGTTATTTTGCATTTCTGTGCTGGCTTCCAGAGTACACTTTATGGACAGCCAGCATTAACCACTTAGTTACAGAGTCAGGTACTCATACAACATTTCAACAGTGGTCTCATAAGATTATAAAGCTGAAATATTCCAGTTATCCAGTATATTTTACTATACATCTAGGTTTAAATATGCATAGATACACAAATATCATTGTGTTACAATTGGTCCACAGTGCTCACAATAGTAACAACCTATGCAAGTTTGTAACTTAGGAGCAGTAGGCTACACCACACAGTCTAGGTGTATGGTAGGCTAGGACTGCATAAATACACTACTGGATGATGTTCCCACAATGACAGTTGCCTGATGATGCATTTCTCAGAATGTATTTCTGTCATCAAGGGAGGCATGACTATCTGTAAACTGCCTGGAATCAACGTGACAAACTCTGAATGTGATAAGAAATTCTGTAATGAACAACACATTTTGGAGAGTCTTGCCTAGTAGGAGGGACAAATATTTGTCCAAGAGTTTGATTACATGAAGTCATGATTACAAAAGCTGAATCTTAATGTGTCTTCCTCCCAAGAAGAACTGATGGAGCCAGAGGAAAGTCGAAGTTAATCACACTGGTTCCTTTTGATAACCTTATAGTGTGACTGATAGCTCCAGAGATGAGCCTACAAAAATTTCACACCCAGCTGTAATGAAGGGGATAGCATCTTTGTCTATGGAACACCTGGCTGTTTCTTATCATCGCTATGGAGATGGACATCTTGGACCAGCTAGAGACATTTTCTCTCTCAACTCATGCAAGATGCTCATTGCAATTTTTGTCAAGGTGAGTGGGAAACCCAGTTCCCATTGTATGGTCAATAAGTTGGGAAGTAGGGGTGTGACGTGTAACCCCATTTCTTTATTAACATTTTGAGTTCCAAGGCAGTGGTTTGAAAATGGTTATACAATGTTCCTTTTTCAAATAAAGTCTAAGCAGAAAGCCAGTATGTCATATAATCTTGTCAAAATGAACCCAAATATTATGTATAACTGTATGGCCCTAATAAGAAAGAGAGAGAGAGAGAGAAGGAAGGGGGGGGGGAGAGAGAGAGAGAGGAGAAACTCAGTATATCAAACAGAACAACAGAGAAGCTCTGGCTGAAGGGACAATACCGGGAATGAAAAAGGGGTCGGTGGATCTTTGCTTAAAATGAGAAAATGTGGTACATATACACAGTGGAATATTACTCAGCCTTAAATAAGAATGAAATGATGGCATTTAGTGATAAATGGATGGAGCTGGAGAATATCATGCTAAGCGAAATAAGTCAATCCCAAAAAATCCAAAGGCCAAATGTCTTCTCTGATATGTGGATGCTAATTCACAATGTGGGAACGGGGTGCTAGGGAAGAATAAAGTTACTTTGGATTAGGCAGAGGGGAGAGAAGGACCGTAGAATGAATCGGACATTACCCTGTCTGCATATGTAATTACATGACCTGTGTAACTCCATATCATGCACAACCAGAAGAATGAAAAGTTATACTCCATTTATGTACAATATGTCAAAGTGCTTTCTGTTGTCATGTATAATTAATTAAAACAAATAAAAGAAAAGAAAATGGGCTGGTTCTCTAGGGGTCACCTCTGCAGCCTCTGAGATTCTGTGGACCAGTTTTGGGACCTCTGATCAGAGTAGCTTATCACATTTTCTCCATGATGCTTTGAAGGAGAAAAAAACCGTGAAACTAGGCATGACTTGATCTGCTGGAAATTTAACTATCCAGTCCACTAGAATATACATATCCACATACAAAAGCAGCATTTTAAACACCATATTGCAGATGGACTTCAATTGGAGGCACCCAAAAGCTCACAATTTGGGGGAAGTGCAGGGATATGATTTTAATTCAGTGATAGATCAACTTTTCCTCATACTGGCTGATGAGAACCATTTGTTAAATGTTTAGGAATTTTCCAAGATGATTGCTAAACACAGCCATCATCAAAGATTAAACTACGGGGCTGAGGTTGTGGCTCAGTGGCAGAGCGCTTACCTCATATGTGTAAGGCACTGGTTTCGATCCTCAGCGCCACATAAAAATAAGTAAACCAAATAAAGACACTAAGTCCATGTATAACTAAAAAATATTTTTTAAAAAAAGGTTAAACTATGAATCCAGCAGTCATGTACTTTGGTATTTACCCAACTGAATTGAAAATTTACACCCACACAAAAACCCGTGTATGGGCGATAGAGCTGCTTTATTCATAATCGCCAAAACTTGGAAACAACTAAGATGTCCTTCAACAGGTGAGCGCATACATAAAAGACATCCGGAAAATGGAATATTACTCAGTACTAAACAGAAATGAGCTATCGAGCTATGAAGACATGTAGGAATCTCAACTGCATTATTACTAAATGGAAGAAGAAAATCCAGAAAGGTTACAAACTATTATTGTAACTGTATGATATTCTGCAAAAAATAAACATTTCAGAGATAATAAAAAAGTTCAGTGGTTGCCATAGGTGGGGGAGGAAGGGATGAATAAACAGGACATAGGATTTTTAAGGCAGTGAAGGACTCTGGGTGATGCTAGCATGGGGAATACACATCATTATACATTTATCAAAACCCACAGAACATACAATACCAAGAGTAAATTCTAATGTAAACCACGGGCTTTGGGTGGCACTGATGTGTCGAGGTAAGGCCATTGCTGTGCTTGGTGTGTGTCTCTCAGAAGTTTGCGTGTAGGAACTTTTCATTCCTCAACCTGGCCGTGTTGAGAGGAGGTGCCTGTGGATGAAACAGCAAACAGAAACGATTTACAGGCAGAAAGGTTTATGTTGACTCATTCTTTCAGAAATTGTTTCAGAAATCCCACCAGATGTGCTGTGCTCTGACTTGATCTTGTCATGTTAGGCCTGTGGCAGCACAGCTCATCATGGTGGGAGCATGGGGCAGAGAAGGTCTGTTCACCTCATGGTGGCCAGGAAATAAAAGAGAAAGAAAGGGAAGAGGCCAGTCCCAATATTTCCCTCAAGGACACACCCCAATGACCTAACTTCCTCCCCCTAAGCCCTAACTGTCCAAGGGGTCCACCACCTCTCAATAGCGTCACAACTGGTGACCAAGACTCTAATACATGGGTCTTTGAGGGAAACTCCAGATCCAAGCTATGGCACCCACTAATCGTGGATAAATTGCTGAATTCATATCATAGGATCAGTAACATGCATCTACCTCAGATGGTAGCACAGATCTGCCCATATGATTAAAATAAGTAATTTACCCTAAGGTCATCCAATGACCTCATTAGAAAGATTCCAAGAATTCTTTCTTCTGGAAGCCAGGAACTCCAACTAATCTAAAGAATTAAATCTTTCAAATTTGAAGAAGAAAAATATGCCTCAGGAATAGCTCTCTAGCCATCAGAATTACTCAGATCTCGTTCAGAGGGATGGATCTTAATTGCCAAACTGTTTACTGTAATTAAGTCTATCAGCATGGTTTTCTCCTGATGAAAATATAGTTTGGTATATTACATCTTTGCAAAAGGAGTCTCTTACCTCTCTTAAATTGTAAATCTGAGTCGATAAGAGTTCTCTTCAAAATGTGATTATATTCCTCTCCAAGGATATGAAGGACTTTCTTCTTGTTTTTAAATCAAATTAGTATTTTCCACAAGAGAGAAACAGGTTGCAGGCATCATTATTTCACTCAAATACCATCATATCACATGACAACTCATCAAGAATATTTAAGTGTGTCTGAAGAATATGTCAACCTTTTGCCAACCTTTACTTCTAACAATAAACTATGCAATTCTGAAATAGATGCCATGCCCCTTTTGGGTCAGTATGATGGTGCCATTGTGTAGATCAAAGTTGGAGGGACACCTTTGGTAGGGAGGTGCTCTCACTTCTAACTGGCATCAGCAAAACTGTTTCCCTGTAGCCCAGTGGCTCTCAGTCCTGCCTACATCTTAACATCTGCGTGGAGGAAGAAGGCTCAAAAAAAAAAAAAAAAAAAAAAAAAAAAAAAAAAAAAAAAAAAACTGAAATTCAGGCCTCATCCCAGAGATGGGGTCTTAAGAGAGTGGAGAGCACCAATCAATAAGTTTTGGAAGCTTCCCAGGTCATTCTGATATACAGTTAAAGATTAAGAACTATGATTTGAATCTATATAAAAATCATTCGATGTAATTGATGTGAAGCTGCTATTTGTCCACAGGACATATAGGGGATCAAGTCAGATCAAATAGCCTTGCCCTTGATGCCAAGAGGATTTGTTTCTTTTGGTTTGTCAGTGAAAACTGGATAGTTAGTATCAATGATATCACAGTAACTTACAGGTTTTTTTATTTTTTTTATTTGTTCTAATTAGTTATACATGATAGCAGAATGCATTTCGGTTTATTATACACAAATGGAGCACAACTTTTCATTTCTCTGGTTGTACACGATGTAGAGTCGCATCACATGTGCAGGGATACATGTAGTAATTTACTGTTTAATGGGCAATTTCCAATGTCAAAAGGTAGGTCCTGGGGCTGGGATTATGGCTCAGTGGTAGAGCACTCGCCTAGCATGTGTGAGGCACTGTGTTCGATCCTCAACACCACATAAAAATTAGTTAGTTAGTTAATTAATTAATTAATTAATTAAAGGTATACAAAAAAATTTTTAAAAAAGGTCAGTCCTGTAAGTCAGTTCAGTGATATCCCAGCAAGAGTTCTACTTTGCAGCCATCAAGCAAGGAGTAAAACTCAACTGCACCACCACCTTCTAGGATATTTGTTCCACTCGTCTCCTGGCACTGCCTTGCCTCTGACCCACTTTCTAAGCCAGATCTCACAGTCTCCTGCCAATCCTGTGAGTTTTATATCCTTCCAAACAAATTATTCCTGCACCTTCTTTTTGCTTAAAATAGTCAGAAGCACTTTCTGTTCCTGGCAAGAAGGAGATTTTTAACTGATGCTTTGTCACACCCCCAGGAGGAAACAGAAAACAGTGGTGACTAGTTTCATCAACGTTTTTGATCCTATGAACATAAAAGTTCAAGAAGAAAAAAGTTGAGAGACTTGCTCTACAAAAAAATAAACATAAAAATAAATGAGTATTACAAAATACATACAAGATCAATGGAACAGAACAGAGAAACTAGAAGTGGACTCAGGCATATAGAAACTCGATGTAACAGAAACAGCATTATACATGGAAAAAAGGCTAGACAACACAGTAAATGGTGCCTGGGAAAATTCACCGTCAATGTGGAGAAAAAAATAGATGACTTTCTGGTGTATTAAAATCTCAATGCAAAAAAAACAAAACTTCAAAACATTTGGAAAGGAAAATATCTTCATGCCACTGGGTTGGGAAAAGATATTTTTAAATGAAACATGATCTTGCTCAAAACTCAAAGAAAAAGATCGACGAATTGAACTCCAATTTGGTAGAAATACTTATATGAAAAGACACCACAAATAAGGTGAAAAGACAAGTCACAACTTAGGAAAGGGTATTTGCAATTCTTATAAGCTGAGAAGCATTAGAAACTAGCATAGATCAACAATCCCTACAAATCCATAAGCTGAAACAGGCCAGTACAAAAAATGAGACATAAATGGGCCAATTGCTGAAAAGTTGAAGAGCCCATAAATACATGAAAACATGATTATTCACTAGTAAGGAGGAAGGTGAGTTATTTTATTTCATAGTCCAAAGTATTCTCAAATACCGGGATCTCTCAAGCTAATAGCATATGTGTAAATTGGCTCAACAACTTCAGATCACAATTTGGCAGTATTTGGTTAAGGGGAACCTGCCCATTTATCTTCCTGCCCAGAGACACTGCTTTTGTGGTTCCATTCAGCACATATGGTGCTGTTGGAAGGTGGTGGAACTTTCAGGAGGTGGGGTCCAGTAGGAAGAAGTTGTTACTGGGCTGTGTCCTTGAAGGGGATGTTAAGACACTGGAGCCCTGACTCCTTCTTTTTCTTTCTTTGCTTCCCAGATGCCATGAGTAAGCAGCTTTGCTCCACCGTGCACTCCCGCCATTATGTCCTGTCTTGCTGCAGGCCCAAAGCAACAGTCAACTGACCATAGACTGAAACCTCTGGAACCAGGAGCCAAGATAAACCTGTCTACCTTTTAAGTTGATTTTCTCAAATATTTTGTCACACCCACAGAAAACTGGCTAAGGGGACATATAGCAATGTGCTCATTGAAATATAACATTGCTTATGTTAGTAAACAAACTTTTTAGAAATAAAAATGGCTATTAATAGTAAAATGCACAAATTAGAGCATATTTACATGGTAAAATGCTGTATATATTGTATAGGAGTGAAAGTTAATGAACTAAAGCAGCATACTTCATCGTGAATGAATGTCAAAAATGTAATATCAAGTAGGAAAAAACAAACTGCAAAATTAAATCAGTTAAATCAATACCAATTATTTTAAATTAGCTCAGACAACATTATCTACAGGTAAGTTACAGACATGGCCGGAAAGCCTGTTCACTCCCTTCTATATAGTGGTTGCCTCTGGTGAAAAGAAAAGTGAGACCAGGGAGCCAGGGGCAGTTTCTATCCCCTAACAAGAATCTGAATCTGATATAGTAAGTCTGGGTGGGGGTATGACAGTAGTATATTATTTTCTGTACTGGCTTGTCTGATTTTAAATATTTTTTTGTTAACACATATTAATTGTCCGTCTGAATGGGATTCCATGTGACAGTTTCATAAGTTCATACAACATGCATCGATCAAAGAGTGCAAACCCAGCTTTCTCTCCATGAAACCTGGATCCTGTTTTGAATGGCTTTTTGCCACACATCTCATGCCCAAACAGACCTACTTCAGCAAGCTTTCCTGTGGATCTTCGTCCTCTGTTATCTCTCGCTTCAGTTATGAGTCCTCAGACCACAGCCTGTGATCCACCCTGGCCAACCTGGCATGGGGGCAGATGCCCACAACACAATGACTAGCCTTTACTCATCCCAACAGTCAACAACCATGTGAATGGCTCTTAACTGCAGCCCGTTGCTCCCTCATTATCTGCCTGTGTTTGCTCTGCCCTTTTATCTCTTCCGGCCACACTTCCCCACAGCTCCATGCCAGCTCACGCTGTGCAATTGGTTGGCACTCCTTCCTTTTTTTTTTTTTTTTTAATAAATCTACAGTTGACCCTACTACCTCTGGATCCTATCCTTTCTGTCCTCTCTCTCTCTCTCCCATCTGCCAACGTTAGGAACACTCTGTTTTATTATCCAGGTCATGTTAGGCTGTGGAAAGGGTATCTACGTAACAAGCCCAACATACCCACATTCTCTTCCACAGGTCCACAGCTACCCACTGAGAAGAGTCTCCAGCAGTGTCCATCCACCCATCTGTGTACCTCTCATGGTTGTGAAATACAGCACACGGCTGTCCCTTGGTAGATGCACAGGGATTGGTTCCAGGACCCCCTGTGGATGCCAAACTCCATGGATGTTCAAGATCCTTATATAAAATGGTGTAATGTTTGCAGAGAACCTGTGCACGCTCCCTTGTATACTGTGTGTCATCTCTAGATGGTTGATGATATGTAATATAACGCAGATGTTTTTATGCTGTATTGTTGAAGGAATAATGACAATGAAAAAAAAATCTGTACAGGTTCAGTACAGACACTAGCTTTCTTTCCAAATATTTTTTATTGGAGGCTGGTTGAATCCATGAATGTGGAACACATGGGTATGGAGGGCATGTTTATAGATGTCTGCCGTTTAGCTAGCTAGATTTAGGCTAGATCTAGTGTGATTTTAGCATTGTACTTTAGCAGCAATATAAAAATAATTATGTGTGGGGGGTGATAGGTAATAGAGATAGCTTTATTCAAAGGAGAACAAAGATCACATCTTTTGCCATATACTTTTCCAGATTTTTTTCATTATATCTTTTTCTGAACCTAAATTAGATTGTGCTTTCTTTGATACTTTGAAGTTTGCCTTAAGAATTCAGTCTAGGCACCTTTTTGAAGTCAATGAACTTGAGCCATGGTATTCTCAGAAGCACTTTCAAACTCCAGGCAAGAATGTCCCCAAGATGGCATTCCTGACCCTTTGGTTCCTCTGGTCCCACAGTATTCTGCTCCCAGTATTCCTCCGTGGTTTGGGGCTGCCACATTGGGCCCTGGCCATAGGATACTTGCAGGGGCTACGGTTGAGACCGTCCTCCGTCCCTGTGTGAATAGAATATGGCGGCCGTGGTGGATACATGTCCAGCCAGCATGGCCCACTCCAGGCAGTCAGTGTGGGAGAATGGCAACATTCTCTCTTGTTTTACAAACATGTACAAAATAGCCTCAGCTTTGCCTTTTGATCTGCAAAGGCTAAAATATTCACTCTCTGACCCTTTACAGAAAATATTTGGCCATTTCTGAAGTAGCCTTTAAAAGACTGTGTAAGAAGGAAATGAACTCTTTTTACAACTTCTGTAGAAGTCATCTTTTAAACTTCTTGGCTTGGTGTTTTCCTTATAATAACATTGCTCACCAATAAATCATTTCTTCAATGTTATTAAGCTATTCCTGTACATAAACAGTCACACACTACAATAATGGTGTTTCAGTGACAGACCACATATACAACAGTGGTCCGTCCCATAAGATTATACTGCTTAGTGACATTATAGCTGTCTTAGTTTTTGTAAGTATACTCTATGAGGTTTGCACACTGATGAAATCATCTAATGACAATTTCCCAGAACATAATCCTACAGTTTACAATGCATGACTGTAAATATATGTGTATGTATCATCCATCATTTTAAATGACCATAGTTTTAACTATTTCCCTAAAATCAGACCATGACACTAATCCCAATATTTGTCTATGATTTAATATCATCTAGAATATCTTTGTGAGACTGCCTTTAGTTCTGCAGGCAGACTTTTGACAGGTACATGGGAATGGACCTGCCTCACTTCTAATAATCCAGTCTCTGGGCTGACAATGGCCCCTCCTTAGCCATCCTCTACAGACAGCGAGTTTGCAAGAGGTGTGGGTTGGGCTTAGACCTGGAAGGAGGCATTCATGCAAATGTGCTCCAGGATCTTGTCCTCACTGAGGAAAGAGGAGTATGGCAGACCCTGAAGCTATTCCTGTAGCTGAGGCATCTAAGCATCTTGGATGCAAAACTGGTCTCCTTCCCAAGTTGATAAAGAGATGGAAGGGTAGAGCCTCTTTTGTTTGTTTGTGAACTTGATTTATAACTTAAATATTTTAGCATGTGCTAGGTATGCCTCCATTTGTCTTTTTCTGTCCTGGCAAACATTTGAAGTCAACCTGCATCTTTGTACATATCACTTTTGTGCAAATAGTCTCCCACAATATTTTAAATTGAAGAGGAAGTCATGTGTTTCCAGCATCAACTTCTCAGGTTCACAGGTCCAATGCTTTTGAATCATACTTTGCAGATGATGAAAACTTTCAAATGCTTTCATTCAATCCCTACAGAGTTCTTCCACATTGAAAAGACAATTGCATTTCTTCTCTTCATGTACAAGAGGGTTTCACAGGTCAGCGAGGTTCAATGTCCTGCCTGTGTTACACCCATCCAGTGTTTTTCTGTGCCATCCCTGTCGTAGCCTCTCTGGGGGCTTTTGCAGCTGGAAGTTCTTCTGAAACCCTTTCTAGAATGGCCTGCTTGGGAATTGCTAGATTCTGTTTCTAGTAACGCCTGAAGCTTGCCCCACCACCATTTTTAGTTCTGTGTGACTTAGGCCAAATCACTCTGCCTCTGAACATGAATGAGTCTCATCATCTTGGGGGACCAAGATGACGAGGAGCCACTCTCTCCAGATCTGATTCCATGGGGATGTGCTTCCTGGGAGGCAGCTCTGCTTAGGCAAGTGAGCAGCTGATGGATGCTTCTTCTTGAAATCAGCAAGACTGAGGTGATGTGAAGATGTGAATTTCTCAGGTGCAATATTTCTCAGCAACAATATTTAAAAGCAAATACTCTAAAAGCTTTTGATCTCTTGGGTCCTTTACTTTGTGCAAAATTATTAGTATCAGTGTCATAGCAAGATCTTTTGCAATTTCAACCTCTCACAGCTGCAGAGGAATTTGGGAATTTGTCTTCTGCCTCTTTGATATAATTGCTTCCTCTTCTGCCAAGTACTTTTTCCTTATTTTTTTTTAAATTATTTTTTAGTTGCAGATAGACACAATACCTTTATTTATTTATCTTTATTGGGGCTGAGGATCGAACCCAGTGCCTCACATTAGCATATGTGAGGATCGAACCCAGTGCCTCACATGTGCTACCACTGAGCCATAACCCCAGCCTCTCCTTCTTTACGTCTAGACCCTCAATTCTACATTACCCAAGATCTGGATTTCTCTCTTATTCTTTTATCAAATCAAAAATTCCTGTGTCTGTCCGTCACTAAGATTGTCGTAAGGGGTTCACCAGACTACTCGGTGAGAGTACAAATTGTGGTCAGAAGCCTGGGTATAGTGTCTTTAATCTTCAAGCCATTGACTTACCCCTGCTGTAGTAGACCCTGATAGCACTGTCTTTTGAGTGCTTTAGTCCACTTCGTGTTGCTATAACAAAATACCCAAGGCTGGGAACTTTATAAAGAAAAGAGGTTCATGTAACTCACTGTTCTGGATTCAAGAGCATGACACCAGCATCTGCTTGGTGAAGGCCTCATGGTGACAGCATCATAATGGCAGAAGCATGGGCAGAAGACATTACAGGGCAAGACAGGAAGCAAGAGAGATTTAGAAGAGGAGCCACACTCATGGGAAGCATGGAGAAAGAATGTAATCCAGGAGAAAAGAATGAATCCCCTTTTATATTTTTTTGAGCTGGTTGTCAAACATTAACCAGCAGCACACCATTGTTTGTGATATACATATGGAAACTATAGTGTAAAGATGGAAAGATGGTTGCAATGGATCTGTATGATTGCAGGTTCCCCACACTATACAGGAACTGATAACAGCCTTCCCTCTAAGTGCACAATGAAAAATAAAGGATGTATATTTTAATCCTACAATAATGGCTAAAAGAATAATACATAGAGAAAGGGCTAAAGAATCCATAGAATACATTATAATAAAATTGTTTTAAAATTTCCAATCATCTATAAGTGGACAAAGACCAAAAAAAAAAAAAAAAGGGAACAAAATCATAAAATGACATTTTCACCAGGAACAATGACAAAGCATTAATTCCTCTTAGAGATCCAACCACCTCCTCCAAAACCCAGCCTCTTAAGTTCTGCCAACTCAACACCACCACACAGGGGACCAAGCGTTCAACACACAAAACTTTGGGGGACAAACTCAAACCATATGCAAACTATAGCACTAAGTCATTTTCTTGTTCATTTCCTTACTCCAAAGTATATTGGAATAAGCTGCTATAAACATAGCCGCTCGAGTCACAATAGCTAAGCTAGGTCCCCTTCAACAGACAAACGGATATAGAAAATGTGCTATATATACACAATGGAATATTACTCAGCCTTAAAGAAGAATGAAATTATGGCATTTGTGGTAAATGCATGGAGCTGGAGACCATCATGCTAAGGAAAATAAGCCAGTCTCAAAAAACCAAAGGTTGAATGCTCTCTCTCATATGTGGATGCTAACACATAATAAGGGTGGTGGAGGGAAGAATAGAAGTTCATTGGACTAGACAAAGGGGATTAAAAGGAAGTGAGGATTGGAATAGGAAAGACAGAATGAATTGGACGTAACTTTCCTAGCTCATGTATGAATACACGAGCAGTGTAACGCCACCTCATGTACAACCAGAAGAAGGGATCCTAATTAGAATAAGTTATGCTCCATAAAATATGTCAAAATATACCTACTGTCATGTATAACTAAAAAGAATAAATTACAAAAATTTTTTTATAAAACAAAGTATACTGGAAATGTCTGCCTATAATTCTTCTTAACTAAGCAGAGTTGTTTTCTTGCAAAAGCTTGACGCAGGTCAAGCACCCTTAACAATTTCCTCCCACTCCATGACATCAGCTTCTCTCTCCATTTAGAAATGACACACAAGTATGCTCTCCTCCAAAGTCAGGGACTCAATCAGCCACTTCCCCACACATCAATTCAAAACTCTTGCATTCAATATGAGTTTCCAGGAATCAACCAAGAAGTCTTCTATCCTTCTGTCTATGGTGGGTCCCTTTAGAATAACCCCTTGATTATACTTGTCTGCACACTGCTCAACTTTATGTATTTATTTTCCTGTAGACACAATCACTTGGGTCATTCTTGGCTACACATCTCTGCACTAGACTAAACTGACAGGTGTCCCGTGAAGGCAGGGCTCCCTTCTACCTTTATACCCTGAAAACCACTTTCCACAAACTAGATCGCAAATGCTTCATGAACATAGACCTGGCCTGTCAGCCAGTGATGTTCTGGATGTGTTAGGCCCAGTGCTGGGTCCTGGGACTAGACAAATTAAATACAAACCTTAACCTTAGGGAAATTAGTCCAGTGAAGAAGATTGAGGAGCCCTGCCCTAAAAGGTCACTGTAGATTATAGAATTATTGCAATTTAGCATTTTAAGTATGAAAGGTGGGAGGGGTCCTTGCTGGTTGTGGTGGCACATGCCTGTAATCTCAGCGGCTTGGGAGGCTGAGACAGTAGGATCGCAAGTTCAAAGCCAGCTTCAGCAATTTAGGGAGTCCCTGAGCAGCTTAGCAGGAAATTGTCTCAAAAGAAAAAATAAAAAAAGGGGGCTGGGATGTGGCTCAGTGGTTAAGCACCACTGGATTCAATCCCTGGTACTAAAAAAAAAAAAAGGAAGAAAGTGTGTCCTCCACAGCAGAGTTTCCAGGCATACCTGCAGAGGTGGCCAGGAGGTCACACATGGTGACTTGAGTGTTACTCAGGAGACTTATTAAGTGTGAGTTAGGATGAGGGGAAGAAGAAGCTTCCCAGACTCCTCCTTCACTGCAGGCTTGTTAGCAGGAAAGGAGCCTTCTGTCGTGTGGAGTCCCATGGACTGTTCCAGAAGAACAAGAGCAACCTTGCCTGGCGTTGCAGAAGCCTTGCCATGTGACAGGCATCATGGAATGACTGGCAGGCTCTCTGAGGTGGGGTTCCTTCTGTTAAGGTCGCATAGTCTCCAGAGGCCTGGGCCTCCCACCCACCACCCAGGCCTCCAGCCTGCCTCTTCCCTCCCCGCCCTCCTCACAGCTGGCTCTTACCAAGCAGCTGCTTCTCCAAGTGCTTGTGACTGTAAACCCCAAAGAGAGCTGGAAAGAGGATGTTGGAAACAGGCGAAGGGTGAAGTTCAGGAGAGGCAGAAGACTGGGAAGCGGCCAGATTTCTGTGTGAGTGGACGCTCTTGGCCGATTGGCCACTTGACTTTTGACCCAAGCCCTGGGAAAGCTTGGCTTCCTCTCTTTCATTTTATTTATGGCTCCATGCAAGCTTCCTATTTATGTGAACAGTTTGACAGAAGAGGTCTTTCATTTGGCCAGATCCTGAAACTGGAGAATTTTTTTCCTTCTGTGTGATCAGCTGCCTCTCTAGAGGGCCCCTGTCCTTCGGCCTATATCTCAAGTGGGCTTCAGGGGCTCATGTAAGCTTTTCCCTCTAGATGTGCTGAGATACTTGATGCCTGAACCTTCTGTGGTGTGCTTCTGGAAAATTCCTGCTGTGCCATTCCCTTTTTCACTGTTGTTACTTGGGGACATCGTTCCTGTGGGTGGGAAACTAATGCCCATTCACTTCCGTTTTGATGTTGCAGAGAATGAGGAAAATAGCAGATGAATGGAGTGGGCTTTTGTGCATGTCTGGGGTACAGCAAATCCTGCAAACAGGAGACATGAAACACCCACAGTTTCACTTGGGCTTAGATGTTAAGGAGAGACAGAGAACATGAACATGAAGGTCATGAAGGTCAGTGTCTCCCATGACAAATAATGGCAAAAAGAAACAACATTCATACAGCCGGGCTGATAAGGGCCTCTGTCTGAACCTGAATGATAACTCAGCCTGACTTCTCTGCTTCAGTCATATGAACCAGAAGGAGCTGCAGACAACCACCCTGGACCTTCCAGAAGCATGAGGACTAACCCCAGGGAACAAAGAGCCAACCCCAGGATCCCTCCTCGGTCTACCTGGCCCAGAGCACCAAACCAGACATTCCCATGTTTAGTCTGCAAGAGGAACAATTAAGCTCTCATAAGCAGGAATTTGCTAACATAAATTAGGCCTTTGTAAAAGGGCTGAAATCAACCTCGGAGATGGAAGGCACCGGAAATATTTGTGGTGGTCAGTGAGAGAAGACATTCCACAGACAAAGCTGCACTCCCCCTCAGTCAGGCAGGCCTCTTCTCTAGTCAAATATTGGATGGATAACTTTTTTTTTTTTTAATTTGCAGAGAGGATCTGGCTAATTTTCTTTTATTTGTTTGCCTTCCATTCAGGAAGCTCTGGGCAGTCTATTGGGTAATCGCCAATTATTCCTTTTCTCTTTGTACCTGTGAGGCTGACACACCCCATGTTTCAAAGGAAATTGGCACAAGGGATGAAGCAATCTGCCCAAGCATGAATCACCTGGAATATTAAAGTAGAATCAAGACACAAATGATCTGTGCAAAATAAAGGATCTGTTGCAATTGGTGTCCTTTTGTGGTCATTACTGGCTTTGGGCTCCATCTCTTTCTGTCTTCTCAGCCTCTCTCCTCTCTTCCATGCTTGCAGTGGTACCATGGAAGTTTGGAAGTTTGAGTTTGTTCAAACAGAGAACTGCTGTTTGGAATCAAACTCTTCCAAGGTTTTATCTCCAGATTAAAACAAAATAAACAAACAAAAAAAGCAATTGGTCTGCATCAGCCTGTCACACCTGGCTCATTTTATCACCTGTGTTTCCCAAGAAAAGAATCAGATAAAGAGAAATATGAAAATTTAAAGTAAAAGAGCATGCTAGAAGAGAAAAAAAGTGTCTTCAGAAATGACAAGAAAAGAATGCAGTTTAATGTAGGACAATCTAGTTCCTGATTCAAAGAAAGACACAAAGAAATGTGAAGAAGCTAATGTGTCTCAAAAATTACAGAAAAATCCTATTACTGTAACCAAATGAATGACACATTAGATAGAATGAGGAACATCTTCATAGGTTTAAAGGCTGTGGATTAACAAAGAATTTGAAACAATGTTTCTTTACTGCTTAAAAATATTTACAGCTTTAAAAATATTTCCAAGCCTCATTAGTGAAGGAAATACTTAAATTTCCAGCCTAGATGCTGTTTTTTAGAACATAGAATATGCAAGCCGTCCCTTTAAAAGAAAAAAGAATGCCTTTCATGTTTGACTTGTACAATTTCCATATGTTTTAGTAATAATGTAATAAGGAATCCCTTGAAGTACAGGGGAATCAAGGCTAAAGCCAATACATTATTTAGAGTTTTAAATAAATGTACAATTTTGGAACAACTATAAGTTGGTGGTTAATTTTTAGTTTCTCCATATAGCTGTCAGTCATCAGGACGGGCACTTCTGCTTGTCAGGGCTGGATGCCTCGATGAACTTGCATGTGATGAGTCCTGGCTTGTCCCATGACCCCAAACACTGGCTAGGAAGAAACCCAAACAGCCTTCATCACTCACTTAGATATACTTTGGCACTCAGACAAATGATTTCAGACTCTGATCCCAAGAGCTGGGGTCCCACAGGAACAAAACTCCAAGTCAGGTTTTTCAAATCTGGTTTCAGAATATGACACATTGCTATCCTGCCTCTGTGGGTTTGCTTACAAAGCAATGGCACATTAAAGAAGTGGGAGTAAAAAATCAAGATTGGACAGACATGTATCTTTAAATTGGACAAACTCTTCTACTTCCTGAACCCAGGGTTGAGTGTCTATGGGAAAACTAAAGGGTGAGCTACAGTGTTGGGGCCATCTTGGATAGCCAGTCATGACTTCCTAGGAGTTAGACACTGGACACGTGACCCCCACTTTCCACAGCTAGCTTTCTCTTCTCTCTCAAACTGCTCAGCTCACAACTTTAAAAAGATGAGAGGTAACTTAGAACTCTAGATCTTTAGCCAATACCCATGTTTATAAATGCAGAGCTTCTGCCTAGTCAGGAGTAAATCCTAGGTAGTAATGGCAACCATCAGGGATGAGGTGGTTCACTTGTACCATGCCTGATTTCCTTCTGGAAAGTGCAGGAATAACATATTCACAAATCAGGTTTTATATTTTTAAGTATTATCTTCAAAAATATAAAATTGAAGTAACTCAGTTGTCCCATTGATGAGCAAAGTCATCTTAGAGCAGACACACAAGATTTCTAAGGTGACTTTTTCAGAACGTGAATAACTTTGCCCTTGAACATAGAAAGGAACCCCAGGCGATGCTTTTTATGTTCAGGGCCTGTGTCTTGATGTTCTTCATTCCAGAGCCTAGCACAATGGCAGGCCCAAAGCTAGTGTTCGATGATTGTTCACAAAACCCATTGAGAAGCTTCCAGCCCGGTGGAACTTGCTCTCTGTTCTATACATTACTGTCATGCTAACTGTCCTGATACATTGCAAACGAGGACAGGGACCCATTTATCTGGCCTCCAAAGCCCCTATCTCAGGACTTAGAACCTACTATTCTTTCTTATGTATCCTTTCATTAATTCCACAAGTGTTTTCTGTGAACTTTTCACATATATGCAGTAGCATCTATTGATGAGTAGGAAAGACAGTGCCTACCTACCATAGAGGGGAACCTACCAGAGATCCATAAATGAACAATTCCAGCATAGCAGGCACAGGAGGAGAGGAACGGGCCAAAAGGCCAGCGACCTGATCACTCTTTCACCCAACTTTTCGGCTCTCCTCACCCATGGGCTGCTCCAGATTCTTGCCTCAACTCTTGGCCTTCCATAGGATAATTTTGGGGTAAAATAGTATTTGGATATTCACAAATAGCAAAGAAATGTCTGCATATGACCAATGCAGAAGTCAAGTGGCCAAGTTCCTCCAGTCATTCACCACAATGTGGACGAACCTGGAGGAAACTAAGCTAAGTGAAAGAAACCAGGTACAGAAACACAAATACTGCATGATCCCGCCTGGGTGTGAGAACAAAAAAAGTTCAACTCCTAGCAGCAGAGAGTACAATGGGCGCTACCAGAGGCTGCAGTGCAGGAGGAAGGAATTGGAGGCTGGGGAGATGTTGGTTGAAGGATGTAGAATTTTAGTTAGACAAGAGGAATAAATTTAAAAGATCCATTGTACAGCCTGGCAATTATCATTATGTTAGATACTGGAAAACTGGCAAGAAAGTAGATATTAAGTGTTCTCATATCAAAAAAAATATTGGTGGCAATATGACTTGTTAATTAATATGTATATTAATATGTATGTATTTGGGGCTGGGGCTGTAGCTCAGTGGTAGAGCGCTTGTCTAGCATGCGTGAGGCACTAGGTTCGATCCTCAGCACCACATACAAATAATACATGAACAAAATAAAAATCTATCAACAACTAAAAAAATATTTAAAAAAAAATGTATGTATTTCAAAACCTTGCATTATGTACCATAAATACATGCAGGGATCCCAGGCTATGCTTTCAACAAATAGTGTCTATGTCTTGTCCTTTATTCTGAGCCTAGCACAGTGCAAAGCCTAAAGCTAGTTAGTGTTCAAGGATTGTTTATACAACCAAATTGGAAAGCCCAATAAATTTTAAAATATGGTCAGCAAGAATTTAATTTTGTCCATTAAAAATTAAAGAAAAATAAGGATTCAAAATTAATTAGTTAAAGAAAAATGAGGGAAAACTAACAGAGAAAAGGAATTCACTTTAATTTGTACATTAATATGCAAAACTATATATTACTTGAGTATCTAAATAAATCAGTAAGAAATAATATCTTAAAAAATAAAAAGATGAGCTGGGTGCGGTAGCTCAAGCCTGTAATCCCAGCACTTAGGGAGGCTGAGACAGGAGAATCGCGAGTTCAAAGCCAGCCTCAGCAACGGCGAGGTGCTAAGCAACTAAGTGAAACCCTGTCTCTAAATAAAACACAAAATAGGGCTGGGGATGTGGCTCAGTGGCCGAGTATCCCTGAGTTCAATCCCCAGTACCAAAAAAATAAAATAAAATAAAATAAATAAAAAATAAAAAGATGGGTGTTTTCCTGAAGGGACTGGAGGAAAGAATACAAGATCTTTATTGCAATGGTCTGTTATGGTTTAGATGTGGGGAGTCACCAAAAGGTCCTGTGTGAGATAATGCAAGGTTTACAGGTGAAATGACTGCACTGTGAGACCCTTACCCAATCGGTGAATTAATCCCCTGATAGGGATTAACTGAGTGGTAACTGAAGGCAGGTAGGGTGTGGCTGGAGGAGGTGGGACATTGGGGGTGTGACTTTGGGGTGCATATTTTGTCCCTGGCAAGTATAGTCTCTCTCCCTATTTCACCCCCCCCCTTCGTGGTGGCCATGCTTTCCTCTGTCACATTACTCTGACACAATGTTCTACTTCACTTCAAGCCCTGTGGAATGGAGCTGGTTGTCTAGGACTGAGATCTCTGAAATCATAAGCTCCCAAGTACAGTTTTTCTCCTTTAATTATTTTTGATCACAGCAATGAAAAATCTGACTAAAACAATGTCTATGGGTTCCATGTCCATTAATTCAACCAACCATGGATTCAAAATATTTGAGAACCAGAAACATTGAAACTGCTAGAAGAAAATATAGGGTCAACATTACAAAATATTGACACAGGCACCGACTTCCTCAATAAGACTCCTAAAGTTCAAGAAATAAAACCAAGAATCAATAAGTAGGATGGAATCTAATTAAAAAGCCTCTACATAGCAAAAGAAACAAGAGTGTGAAGAAATCCTACAGAATGGGAGAAAAATCTTTGCCAGTTACTCTTCCAAGATGAGATTAATATCAAGAATACATATAGAAATAAAAAAATGAACTCCACAAAAACAAATGACCCAATCAATAAATGGGCAAATGAAATAAACAGATATTTCTCAAAAGAAGAAATACAAATGTCCAACAAATATTTGAAAAAATGTTCATCATCCTTAGCAATCAAGGAAATGCAAATCAAAACTGAGATTTCATCTCACTCCAGTCAGAATGGCAATCATCAAGAATATAAATAGTTATAAATGATGGCAAGGATGTGGAGATAAAGTACACTCATACATTGTTGGTAGGACTGCAAATTGGTGTAACCACTCTGGAAAATAGTATGCAGTTTCCTTAAAAGACTAGGAATGAAACCACCATATAACCCAGCTATCCCACTCCTTGGTATTTATCCAAAAATCTAAAATCAGCATACTATAATGACACATGAACACCAATGTTTATAGAAGAGCAATTCACAATAGCAAAGTTATGTAACCAACCCAGGCACCCATCAATAGACAAATGGATAAAGAAAATGTGGCATATATACACAGTGGAGTTTTTCTCAATCATAAAGAATGAAATTACTTTATTTTCTGGTAAAAGGATGGTATTGGAGAACATCATGTTAAGTGAAATAAGCCAGACTCAGAAAGTCAAGGGTCTAGTGCTTTCTCTCATATGTGGAAG
Organism: Geosciurus inauris; assembly: GCA_004024805.1. Taxonomy (NCBI): domain Eukaryota; kingdom Metazoa; phylum Chordata; class Mammalia; order Rodentia; family Sciuridae; genus Geosciurus; species Geosciurus inauris. The sequence goes on along the minus strand of PVHX01008334.1, from coordinate 12,811 downwards.
CTAGAGGGAAATAATAAATTTTAAAAAGTTGGGTAATCTCATGAAAATAGATGGGAGAACAATGGAGTAGAGGAAGGGGAACCACCAGGGAGGGGAGGAATGGGAAGGGAGCAGTAGAATGAAATTCACCAAAGTGTCATGTGCATGTATAAACCTACAACAATGAATTCCACTTTGATGTATATGCACCAATTTAAAAATAAAAATATTTGAGAAAAAAAATCACATCTATTCTGAATATTTCTTGTCATCATTTCCCAAATAATACAGTATAACAGATATCTATAAAGGATTTACATTGTATTAGGTATTATAAGTAATCTAGAGTGAATGAACGTGTACAGGTGGGTGAATGTAGGTTATATGCAAATAGTTCATCATTCTACATAGGGACTTGAACATCTGTGGGTTTGGTATCTGCAAGGGACTCCTGGAACAAGTGACCTATGGATATTGAGGGATGACTGTATTTTTTAAATTATTGGAAGGTATACAGGTGCACATTATTCTTTAGATCATGTTTATGTCTCAAAATTTTTTTCAAAAATATACTTTTTTTTTCAAAAATATATTTCCTAAAAAATAAATTAGTTTTCTTTTTTACCTTTCTAGGCTCTGTGGTCTGCGCTTGCTGCTGCCTCTCAGGGCTGCTGCTAACAGTCTTCCCTCCTCCTGAAATCCAAGCTGTCTCCACTGCTGCCAGGTGGTGCTCTGGATCTGCTTATGCTGTGTGCTTATGCCCCACTATTATAGTGTGGGTATGTTGTGTTCCCAAAAAGCTCAGGTATAAGACAATTCAAGAATGTTCAGAAGTAACTGATTAGATTATGGGAGTGTAACCTAATCCGTGGGTTAATCCACAAATAGGGATTAATTGGGTAGTAACTATGGGTAGGGAGTGACTGGAGGAGGTAGGTCACTAGGGGTGTGCATATGGGGTTTATATTTTGTCCCTGGTGAGCATAGTTCTCTCTGTCTGCTTCCTGATTGCCCTGTCCTGAAGTTCTTCCCTTCCACTATGATGTTCTGCCTCACCTCAGGCCCAGTGCGATGGAGTTAGCTGTCTACAGATGAAACCTCTGAAACTATGAGCCTCAAATAAACTTTTCTTCCTATAATTATTCTTATCCTTTTAGTCACAGTGACAAAAAAAAGCTGAATTAAACACCTATACAATACTCTTTTCACCAAATGAAGAGAAATGGCAGCCCCAATGTCTCTATTCTTTTCTGACCTTGTCTAGAAAGATTGTTTCATGGCTCGGACCCTGGTTTCTTCAGCAATTTTTGGTCCTCAAACTTCGCTAAACACTCCTAAGAACACCAGAGTTGGGTCTGCCTTGCATCCCAAGAGCCTTTGCACACCTAAACAAACAAATCTGCTCTGTGCCAGTGTATCTTGCTTTTGCTTTGGTGGTGGGGGAGGAGGATGGCTAATCTAACCTCTGGCAGCAGTTCCTCTACTTACTGAATAATATTAAAACTATCTCATCTCCTGAGACTCAGCAAAACTCCTACAGGGCATCACCAGTGATCAAGGGTAAGGGCGTGCCAGGCAGAGCCCCCTAGCAGCACCTTTTCCTGTTCAGCTTCTGTGTCCCATCATGCTAACACCTTCTGGGGCTGGTCTACAACCAGGAAAAAGTCTTTGCTTTCTATTTCTCTCTTTTTTTTGAACCCATCATTATCAACAGTGCCATGTTGAGCAGACACCAGAATTCCATTCAGATTGCTCTTTATAGCATAGAATCCTTTTGCCACGGAACTCTCTCTTCTGACTTTCTGGACATCCACACGGCCCTGTAAATGCCTTCTTCTTGGAACTCCATTTTGCCTCTTTGCTGTGGTAACCCTTTGCCTGGAAAGGCTGATGTCAACCTGGAGCTTTACAACTTCAGTTTGCAAGCTGGGTGTGGTGGCGCACACCTGTAATTCAAACTGCTTGGGAGGCTTAGGCAGGAGAACCCCAAGTTTGAGGTCGGCTTCTGCAATTTAATGAAGCCATGTCTTAAAATAAAAAAATAAAAAGGGCCCAACCAGCATCCTGTGCCTTGTCACTTGCTGGCCCCAGATTGCCATTGTAGCTGGCCTTGAAAGAGCTCAGGGACATTCATCTCTTGCTGCCAGGAGCATTTCCAGCATGGATCCCTTCACTGACCAAGCAGAACTATGAGACAAGAGGAATTCTTTGGCCACCGATCAGAGTAGTCCTTTCAGTTCTCACAGATAACCCCTGCTCCTGGGACCTGAGCCTCTGAACTTGGAACCTAGAAACTGACCCTGATTTCTGGAACCTGGCCCCCCACACCTGCAACCTAGGCCCCTGCACCTGGGACCTGGATCCCCACACCTGGGACCTAGACCCTGCACCTGGCTCCTGGACACTGAAATCAGGCACCAGGATGCATGCAGGGTCTTCCAACCTCCAACCATCCATCCCTGGGACTCCAATCCAAAGCTTTTCCCATGCAGCTTGTCCTTTTAAATCTACAAGACACAAACAGCCCCATTGCCCTCACCCGCTTCCCCAGGCCATGGAGTTCCCTCCACCTTCAGAGGACAGCCTTCCCCTCAGCTCCTTTTGGGTGAGGTTGCCGTCAGTGACTCCATAACAACCAAATAAAGGACACACAGCTCAGGACCAAAGTCCCTGCAGAGGCCTCCCTACTGCACCAAAGACCCGCCCCATACACACAAATAAACAAAACCAGGCATTAGGGGTGGCCAGCAGGCAACTGGGAGCCCTGGGTCTTCTTAGATCAGTGTGGAAACTATTACCCTAATGGTCACCCATGTTTATTGAGCTGCTGAAGTCTTGCCCTCAGCGGGGTTCTGAGGATCTAGGCAGTCATCAGCTACCAATCCCTCAAAATTGCTACTCATCACAGACAAGGAAATTTGGAATTTGTTCAGAGGGTGCTTTTGTAAAGAGAACAACTCCCAGCTCCTCGGGGTCTGCTGTGCTGATAGACAGGGTGCAACCCTCATAAGAGGCCGCAGCTGGGTTGGTGCCCTCATCTGGCTCCCACACTTCATACTCAGAATGAATCACCTTGCTCAGTAGTTCTGCCACTCCAGTACTTGGGCCCTTTTGTGTCTTTGTTTGCTCCTGTGTCTCCTTTTCCATTCTGCCACATGTTATCAGTACAAAATGTTCTTCAACTTGGAGTTTGGTCACATCCTGGAAAACCCATCATAGACTGAAAATACTGACTTGAAAATACCTAGCTCAGCCCAACCCACACCATAGAGCATTGGTTGTTCACCTCATGATTGCAAGGCCAATGGAGCTGCAGCCCACTGCTGCTGCCCAGAAGCAAGAGAGAGGATTGGATCATGTACCACTAGCCCAGGAAAAGGTCAAAATTCAGAATTCAAAGTATGGCTTCCATTGAATGCAGGTCTCTCTATTTCACACCATTGTAAATTTGAAAAATCATTAAGTTAGATTCTCATAAGTCAGGGACCATCTGTACATACTTACTGTCTCCTTCCTGAGCCAGTGGACCTGTTTGAGGACTGGAGGATTTTTCTCACTCATCCATTCAAAAGACGTTCATTTATTGGACACCTTCCATGTGCCAGACACTCATGGTTCTGAGCGCCAGATCTCATTTTCATTCACTTTGCACACCTAGAGAATCATCTGTTGAAACCTAAGTCCTGCCAAGGACTAAAATAGTCTGTATTCTATAAAATGGGGATGCAATCATTAATATATCAAATAACGATAATTGCTGGTGAGTATGTGGGGACAAAACGCACTTACATATTGTTGGTGTGTAATTAGTAGTCCTTTTGGAAAGCAGTATGGAAATTCCTCGAAAGACTGCAAGTGGAACCATGATATGACGCAGTTATCCCACTCCTTGGTATTTATCTAGAACTTAAATCAGCATATTATAGTGACACATACACATCAATGTTTATAGCAGAGCAATTCACAATAGCCAAGTTATGGAACCAGCCCAGGTGCTCATCAACAGACAAACAGATAAAGAAAATGTGCTAATATATTCACAATGAAGTTTTACTCAACCATAAAGAATGAAATTATATCATTTGCTGGTGTTAAGGGAAATAATGCAGACTCAGAAAGTCAAGGGTCGAATGTTTTCTCTCCTATGTGGAAGCTAGAGAGAGAAGAGGAATTAAAGAAAAAAAAGAACCTCAAGAAAATACCAGGGAGACCAATAGAGTAGAGGAGTGGAGAGGGAGGGACGATGGGAGGAGATGGGGAACAAAGTCTAACAAATTATTGTTATGCCTGTATACAAATATACCACAAAGGGTCTCATTTATATATATAAATATACATACATATGTATAATTATAATGCACAAATTAAAATAATAATGAAGAGAGATCGGTGGAGGACAGCAAGCAGATCAGAAGGTACAATTATGGCATAATGAATCCCACTGGTATATATAATTATAATGCACCAATAAAAAAAATTAAAGAAATAAACAAGAAAAACAAAAAATGGTGATACTAGTAATAGCAACTGCATGGGGTAAGGGCTGAATTAATACAAATAAGGCACCCGGAAGACCACCTGGCATTTTGCTGCTGCATGGGCCAGCAGTCATGATGATCCCAGTATCGATTGTATGTGGAGAGAGGGGAACAACTAGTGTAGAAGATGGCACAGGGCAGCAGCCCCGTCCTCTTGGGATGAGGCACACATTCTTCCAGGGCCCAGGGGATGGCTTCTGGTCATTTGCAGCTGCATGCTGCTCCGGGAATTGACCTTGGCCAGAGAAGCCTGCCTTGCCTAAGGTTCTTCCTTCTCCAGGGGGACAGTCAGTATCCTCAAAACAGTGAGAGTCGGGGTGCAAGGTCTTGACCCTTCACCCGGATTTGGGATATCTCTAAAGGGTATCCCGGTCCAGAGCTCACTATGGTGGTGCTGGACCCCTGGTTCAACTGCATTACATCCCATTGTCTCCTTCTGCCCAGTCCCACATCCATTCCCACTGGGCACCATTTGTAAGAACACCCCTCTACACACAAAGCTTCCTCCTACTAATCCTAGGAGTCTCAGAGCCTATTTCCAGGGATCTATATCCCAGTTCCAATGTGGTCACTGACACACCTTCCACAATCAAAGAAATTAGATCCAAATTGCAAAACAAGCCTTCTCTCAGGCCAAGAGGGTCATGACAAAGTAAGACACACATGAACAAAATTTTAAGGAATTTGCAATTAGAGACAGGAAGAAGTATTTTGACTTAGATGGTTATAGATGGCAGGTGAACTCTTGTATTTTGTTTCCTCTCCTTCTGGACACTCCAATAATTAGTCATAAGGAAGGAATAAACAGGCTTTAAACACATATTTAATGAGAATCATTAATAGAGAAGGCATTTCAACAAGACCCTGGGAGAAAGAAAGCAGAGATCGTGAGGAAATTGCAGGTTAACCCAATTTCTGGGGGGATCTGAGAAAGATGGGGCACAGTGGGTCTAGTAGAGATGCTGAGGCTGGGGCACAGAGCTAAAAACAGAAGGTCACCGGAGTGTAGGTTTGACGACCACCTTTTCTTTCCAGGATCTTATGGATTTTTACTATTTCAGTGTTTAACCATCTGCATGTGTGCTGCAGCTGATTAAAAATTAGAAGACATCTTATGTAGAACAGGACAACTGTTTTGAAGAGAATTATTTAAAAATGATCCCTGCTCCCTCTTTAGATCAAGTAGAATCTCAAACCAAGGCCATATACTCATGTCATCATAGTGATGGGCAGGAAGGGGACAGGGTCCTCTCCCTGCTAGCCTCTCTCCCATCTCCTGTGGGGATCCCAAGCCAGCTCTGTGTGGACAAGAGTTTGAAAACTATGGTGTAAACCAAGGGACTAGAGAATTCCTCTGCTCCTAAGCAGCGTGCTTCCTCTGGAGAGAGTGTGGGTTATCATTTCTCAGCACTTGGTGGGCTTTTATATGTAGACTTAGTTCTCTATTCACTTTCCTATCAGAAACAAGAGTCACTGGGAACTCCAAGGTAAAAGAAAAATACATCCTGAAACAATTCACAGAAATGGAGAGCCTGAGACTCCTGTGGGGTTTGCCACAATCACAAACCAAGGAAAGGCGAACCATTCTTCCCAGGCGGAAGCACCCAGGATGCTTTGGAAGGAGACTATTGGCAGGATTGTTCATCCTAAACATCCTGCCACTTGAGTGGTGCCCCCGCAAAGGAGCTGGTGCAAAAGCAGTGCCGGAAGGAAGGAAGGTATTCCAAAGAGGAGGTAGGAAGTAATGGAGAGTGTGCCAAGCTACAGATGATCTGGGATGATTTGGCATGTGATCAGGAAGATTAGGGAGCTGGGAGAAGAGGGTCTGCGTTTCACTCAGGAGAGCTCGTGGGAAAACAAGTAGGGTCCCTACCCTGTGCGTGATCTGCTGTCCCCAGGCACTGGTGGAGAGAGACCACTTGGGTGAAAAAAGAGAATAAGATGCACGTGCTATTCAGCAACCAGAGAAATCCACTTCCTTGGCATGTTGAACATCACTTCACGTCAAGGTCAGGCCTGGCTTGCTCACAGCATTATTTTAAAGAAACTACAAAGGTTTGGCAAAGCAAGCTTAAAGTGACCACTCAGGGACAGGAGAAATCAGTGACCCAGGCCCTGACAGTGGTGACAGTTCATGTTGATACTATTGACTTCTGCATGCTGACCTCCATCCACACCTCCCCGCCCTGGGCTCCCACACTATAGATGTTATTTCTCCCTGCAAGGTACAATGGCAAGTCGGGTCTTCATGTTGCAGGGGTAAGCAGAGACTCCCAGGGCCAGAGGGCTTTGCTAGTCAATGACAGCTGCAGATGTTAAGGCTGAGGTTCCTTTTCCTGCTGCAGGACCCTAGGGCTTACTAAGGCTGGGCCTGGGGGAGTGCATTCCTGCCCCAGTTTTCCAGAGATGCAATTCTCTACCCTTCCCTTATGTTATCTATCCCCCAAGCTGCCTCTTTTTCACTTGGTTAGGCTCCTCTCCACACCATCCATCATGACTCTGCCACTAGCCTAGGCTTACAATCCCCTCTGACTTCTCTATCATCTACCTTTTTGCCTCGCCCCAGCCCTGACCTTAAAACTTACCTATTCTCAGTCTTTTCCCTTCATTTGCTGCTTCCAAAAGTTTCAACCGCTGGGCGCAGTGGCGCAAGCAAGCCTGTAATCCCAGCAGTTTGAGAGGCTGAGACAGGAGAGTCGCGTGTTCAAAGCCAGCCTCAGCAACGGCGAGGCGCTAAGCAACTCAGTGAGACCCTGTCTCTACATAAAACACAAAATAGGGCTGGGGATGTGGCTCAGTGGTCGAGTGCCCCTGAGTTCAATCCCTGGTACCAAAAACAAAAGATGAGTTCCAACCATTTAACCTGATGGATTAATGATATGAAAGTTCCCTCTCCCCGTATGAAAGTGAGTTCATTCTGGACAGTATTTTATGTGGCCAATGCATCAGGCCAGGGGTAAAGCTCACAGTGACAGAAGAGTCTCCTGTGAAAGGAGTCATTCCTTATATTTCTCAATCCTTTCCTCAGGAATGTCCAGAGGTGGTTTCCTGAAATGTTCTTCTTAGATTTGGATGGTTTGGAAGCCATTGGAACTCTAGCTGCAGCTGCCACTTCTTAAGGAGATCCCCAGAGCAATTTGTGCTGCTAATTGGTTACCAATGTCTTCACGGCTGTTTGCTGTTTTGGTAGCAGCTCTTACTTGAATTGCTGTCGGGGTTTTCAGAGGTCAGGAGACAAGGAGAGGTGCCCTAGCCACTTGTCCCTTCTTTCTCCTCCAGCTATTAGATCCCTATAATTTTCACATTGTCTCCTTAGAGGCTCAGAGTTTCATTGATTAGTTAATCATAGTCCATCTTCCTCTGATGTTGGATCAGGAATGCACTTAAAGCCATCACTCTGTGAATATTCCATGCTGCAGGCTTTGTGTAATAAAGAGGGTTGTAATTATCCTCATGACTGTATGTCAGGGCCTCACCACACTCATAGCTTGCTGGGTGACTGTGCTGTTGCTGCAGATATGCCTTCCCAGGCCTGGGCACTTGCTTATTTAATAAAGAATGACTGTTTGTTCTACTGTTATGGGCAACAGCTGGGTCTTCTCTTCCCTTCATCTGCAGACATCAAAAAGCATGCAACACCTGGTACTGGAAAAGCCTTGTGTTTGTGCCCAAGATTTTTCATCTAAAATGGGGAGGTGCAGAACATACCACTGAGAGCATGCCAAGGGATGCCATGGACTTTTGGAAACCCACACAGTCTTTGTCAGATCAATGTGTGTACCACTTGTGACTCAAGTTGAGAATATTTTTTTAATTGAAAGGATAATAAACAGAAGATTATTGAACACCATCATTTAAAATTATATTTTATGGTCACATAAAACACTATTATGTTTCACATATAAATCTGTATGCAACTAAACACCTTGGAAGTTTGGTTAAAAGGACTAAATGAATGGGGTTGGAAAGAGTTGATGAAGATATAACAAGAAACACAAAATTACAGAGACCTTGAAAGGACTAGTGATTATCAACACAGTTTGATCATGAAATAATTGAATTTCATCAAAAATAAATTCAGGAAGAAATAAAAGAAAAATAAAAAGACTAAAAGAACCATGTTAGAAGAAGGAATAAACACTTGTCAGTAAAATACTACAGTGATAAGAATGAGTACTGAGTCCAAATTTTACATTCATAATTTCAAGCAGACAGGCGTGGATATTGAAGAGGAAGATCCAGATGATGGATTTATGATTGTGACTATTTGTGGGTACCTGTTGTATTTCTCTAGCAATAATGCAGAGTCAATCTACTGTATTGGACCTATACATCTTGAGGTCTCACTGGACTTGCATTTGATTTCTTAATAGGCAAGAGTGCCTGAGTCTCAACTTTCTAATTTATACCTCTTCTTCAGCTGTCTATCACAGTGTTTATAACACAGGAATACCTATGTATTAAAACTAATAGGGGGCTGGGGTTGTGGCTCAGTGGTGGAGTGCTTGCCTGGCATGTGTGAGGCACTGGGTTTGATTCTCAGCACCACATATAAATAAGTGAAATTAAGGTCCATTGACAACTAAATAAATATTAAAAAAAAAAGCTAATAGGAGAATTACAGAATTAATCAGTTCCTGGTAATAGTGAGCACTAACCAAAAATTACTTGATGGAAGTAATTCAAGTTGATAATATTCTCCACATGACTTTATTCTATGTCAGTGGTTCTCATCTCATCCTTGAGTTCCCATGAGAATTACCTAGAGTTTTTTGTTTTTGTTTTTTTTGGTTTTCTTTCTTTTCTTTTTTTTTGGAACTGAGAATTTGAACTCAGGGGCACTTGACCATTGAGCCACATCCCAAGCCCTTTTTATATATTATTTAGAAACAGAGTCTCATTGAGTTGCTTAGTACCTTGCTAAGTTGCTGAGGTTGGGTTTGAATTCATGATGTTCCTCCTCAGCCTCCCAAGCCGCTGGGATTACAGTGTACGCCACCATCGCCGGCTAGAGTTCTTTTAACACTATGCTTCAGCCCCCTCATTTCTTTTTCCTGTGCTGAGGATTGAGCCCAGGACCTCACACATGCCACATGAGAGCTTCACCACTAAGCCATATCTCCTTACCACCTCCCCGGGGAACTTGTCAGACTGCAAACTTTCAGGCCCCACCCCACAGGTACTGATTTAGAAACTGCAGTGATGAGGAATCCGGCCATCTGCTTTAACAAACTTTTTAGGTGATTCTAATGTCCATCCAAATTTCCAGAACATACCCCCACCTCAGAAGAATTAATTCAGAATGCCTGGGGTGGGGAGTTGGGTGAAGGCAGCATTTGATAAAGTTCCTCTGGTGATTCTCAGGTGCAACAAAGTTTGAGCTAGCAAGCATTTAATAAGAGTTATAATAAAAATGAACAACAAAACAATGAACTTCGAACCTGAACTGAGGTAAGGAGCAACAAGTCGAATATAACTTAAGCTTTTAAGCTTCAGAAAATCATAGAGCCGCCAATAGAAAAGTAGCAGATGAGTGGACTGGGAGAGCAAGTTACTCAGGGGGAGAATAATTGGTTGGAACAGTGAAGGTCACACCTGAGGCTGGGCTGCATTGATGGAGGGAGAAAGAGATGTTCGTGACATGGAGACCAGCAATGTCTAGAGATGGTATTTGGATCAAACAGCTTGTAAAGGCCATAAAAATATGAATTTTTGGAAGACAAGTAGAAAATTCTCCAGAAAAGTCAAGGAGATGAAAACCCTTATCCAAGCAGTTGTATTACTTTGTTCTGTGATTGCCTGAGTAATAAGACAAAGATAATTCCTCCTCTTTTCAAATCACCTGGTAGATCTGCTTGGGGTGGAGACCACCTCTTGCACATCTCTACTTTTATAGGGCTGACGTGATATATAAGGCAATAAAGCATTTTTCCACTGAAGTATTGTATAGTACATACGTAGGTAGGTATTGCCACCCTAGAGAAAGAATCCCAGGATTTCCCCTCCTGGGTGTTTTCATCTCATTTCTTCATGGTCTTCATGCCCACTGAGGTTGTTGGTACAATGAGATCCAACTAAGGGGATGGGAGCAGATTATTCAGCCAGTTTTTCTAGACAGTTGACTTCTAGATATCAAACGGGGCCTGATGACTGCATGCTTGTTTTACCTGTGTTCCAAGCTGCCCAACAATTTTCCCAGTTCTGTGATCATCAGGGATCTCAATCTCACCAAGTCCTAGCATCAAAGTCAGAAACCGACAATGACTTTGGAGCACAGCCTAATAAAATCCTGGCACTTGCCTCTGTCTTTGGCATGGTTGATGCTCTTGAGAGCATCAGCCAGGACTTATGGGCGCCATTGTGGCAGTATGGAGAGACGGCAGAAAGAGCTCAATACAGCATTCCAGACTGAATTACATTGAAACACAGGGATAACATAGGCACCATTCTGTTTAGAAAAGTGATTTAACATTGGGGAACAATATGAAGATTTTTTTTTTCCCTTTACTTGTGGTGTATGTGTCTGAGTGTGTGGTTGTAGGGGGGAGGGTGTTACATCGAGAGCAGCACATATACAACAGAAGCCAGGGGACAAACCACAAGGCAGAAGGCACCGAGCCCATCTTTCCTGAGGGACAGCCTGGCAGAGCCACAGGCCCAGCCTCTAGAATTACTGTGGCATCTAATTGACCATGTGACCTAGAACATGCTCCCTAATTTATCTTGATGTTGCTATCTTCTTAGAAATACTACAGTTGTACTGATTGAGCTTGTGATTAAGAATTGAGATTGTCTGGAGCCATAGATATTTCTAAAAAAAAAAAAAAAGTAGTTTTTGTTGAGTGGATTTTATTAATTTCATTCTGAAAGAATGTATCCATTTCTCATTCCTACTGTAAACAATTATCACAAACTTAGTGGCTTAAAACAACACAAATTCACCATCTTACAATTCTGGAGGTCAGTGTCTGACATTTCTCTTACCTTGCTAAGAGCAGGTGTTGGCAGTTCCTTCTGGAGGTTCTAGGGGAGAACAGCTTTCCTACTTTTCCAGCTTCTAGAAGCTGCCTACTTTCCTTGGTGCATGGTCCCTTCCCCATCTTCAAAGCCTGCAATATCCGGTCCATTTCTCAGGCTGCCCTTTCTTTGGTTCTTTGGTTCCCTTGTCTCAGCCCTCTCTCTGACTCTGACCTCCTGCCTCCTTCCTTCCCTTATAAGGACTCTTGGGATTACATTAGGCCTAAGCAGAATCATCTTCCCATTTCAGCATCACTCAATTGCAGCTACAAAGTCCCTTATGCAGGGTATATATTCATGGTTCTGGAAATTAGAACGTGGGCATCTTTGAGGGCGGAGGTGGGGACAACATGATTCCACCCACCATGTCACCAGGAGCAAAACATGAATAACACACACAGGCTGGGCTTATAGGGAGTCTGCAGTTTTCTTAAGGTATGCAAAGACATGCAAAGATGGTGTCTATCCTTGGAATTCCTGCCTGATATCATGGAAATGTGGGGACAACTGCTTTTTTACTGGTGGCTCACTCTAGTTTCCTAGTGGGTGAGTATTGAGAATCAGTGACAGTGTGATAAAAATGTGGTAATTTTGGTTTGTGCGTTTCTGCCAACAGGGCAAGTGACATTTACCTGCACTTGGGCAACTTTCTAATCTTCCTGTGAATCTATGAGGGTCAAGAAAAGTCATTAGCTCAATAATGCACCTTGCAGAATGCTCAATCTTCAGATACTGTCTAAAGACCATAGATCAAACAGCACTTGGACCCAAGACAAATTGTAAGCCCCAGGCTCACAGCCTCATTTGTGAAAACTGAAATTGAAAGAGGTGACAGAAACTCCTCAGAGCTGGGAAATGGCTATTTTGAGCATGTTTGACTTAAGTCTGGAAGGTGGGGCTTTGTGTCAAGAGTGGTGGTAGAAATAATTGTTCTAGTTAGAAGCATCTAGGCAGAATGACAAGAAATGAAATTCCATGTTCAGTTTTCATTCTGTTTCAATATGCTATTTTTCCTAATACATTAGTTTGTTTGTATTATTATAATAAAATACCAAGGGAAGGCTACTGTATTAAGAAAAGAGGTTTAGGCCAGGTGCGGTGGCACATGCCTGTAATCCCAGCACTTTGGGAGGCTGAGACAGGAGAATCACGAGTTCAAAGCCAGCCTCAGCAACAGTGGGGTGCTAAGCAACTCAGTGAGACCCTGTCTCTACATAAAACACAAAATAGGGCTGGGAGTGTGGCTCAGTGGTTGAGTGCCCCTGAGTTCAATCTCC
>PVHX01008333.1:44678-84413 GCA_004024805.1 Geosciurus inauris | reverse complement strand
CTTGTATTTTGTAACTTTGGTGTAATTGCTTATTTCCAGGAATTTTTTTGTTGTTGTCGTCATGGATTCTTTTGGACTTTATCCATGGGTGATCATGTTACCTATGAACAAAAAAAGTTTTATTTCTTCCTTCCCAACCAGTATAAACTTTTATTTCCTCTTATTTTACTGCATTAGCCAGGGATTTCAGAACAATGTTGAAAAGCATTGGTGAGAAGAGACATTTTGTTTTATTCTTGATCTTAGGGAGAAAACTTTTAGTGTAGATTTTCTACAAGTTGAGGAAGTTCGTTTTATTCCTTGTTTGCCAAGAGTTTTGATCATGAATGAGCATTGGATTTTGTCAAATGCTTTTTTCTGCATCTATTTTTATGACTGTGTATTTTTCCTTCATTAGCTTATTGATGTAAAGAATTACACGAATTGATTTTTGAATATTGGACTTCCTTTGTATACCTGGGGTAAATCCCACTTGACTGTGGTGTATAGTTCTTCTTACACATAGTTGATTTTTAGTTTGCTAATGTTTCATTGAGGATTTTTGCATTTTGGGGGGTGGGGTACTGGGGATTGAACTCAGGGGTACTTGATCACTGAGCCACATCCCCATCCCTGTTTTGTATTTTATTAAGAGATAGGGTCTCAGCCAGGCGCGGTGGCTCAAGCCTATAATCCCAGCACTTAGGGAGGCTGAGACAGGAGAATCGCGAGGTTCTAAGCAACTCAGTGAGACCCTGTCTCTACATAAAACACAAAATAGGGATGGGGATGTGGCTCAGTGGTCGAGTGCCCCTGAGTTCAATCTCCAGTACCAAAAAAAAAAAAGAGAGAGATAGGGTCTCACTGAGTTGCTTAGTGCCTCACCATTGCTGAAACTGGATTTGAACCCACGATCCTCCTGCCTCAGCCTTCCAAACCACTGGGATTACAGGCATGTGCCACCATGCCCAGCTGGATTTTCATATTTTTGTTCATGAGAGATAATGGTCAGTAGAGTTTTTTTTTTTTTTTTTAAATGTCCTTGTTTCTAGTATTAGGAAAATGCTATTCTGCATTAGGAAGTAGTCTCTGCATTTTCATTCAATTCAAAAAGATTTTTGAGAGCTGGGGTTGTGGCTCAGTGGTATAGCGCTTGGCGTGTGAGGCACTGGGTTTGATCCTCAGCACACATAAAATAAGTAAGTATCCATTCAATATTTTAAAAAATGATTTTTTTCTTTGTCATTATGAATATCATTCATATCAATTCATAATGACTTTGCAGACCCCATGAATGTACCTCCTGTACACATAGGTCCTCTGATTACACACTGAGAATAGCTACGCAAGGATTTAAGAGTTTTATCTTTAAGTCATTACAGTATAACCAGATTCATTGGCACAGGCCTGTAATTCCAACTACTAAGAAGTTTTGAGGCAGGAGGATTGCAAGTTTGAGGTCAGCCTTGGCAACCTTGTTTCAAAATAAAAAGGTCTGGGGTAGGTGTAGCTCATTTATGAGTCCCTGGGTTCAATTCCAAGTACCCTCCAAAGATTAACTTATTACAGTCTACCTTAAAATAATAATATAGTATTTGAGTGTATTATAAGAACTTAACAAGTATACTGCCATTATCTCCCTTCTGATTTTTGTTCTCTAGCCTCCATAATATAATTATTGACATTTTTTTTTAATATTTATTTATTTTTTTAGTTGTAGGTGGACACAATAGCTTTATTTTATTTTTATGTGGTGCTGAGGATTGAACCCAGTGCCTCCCGTGTGCTAGGCGAGCATGTTACCACTGCGCCATAGCCCCAGCCCCTATTGACATATTTTGATTTTAAATAGTCAAATATCCTCTAAAAATTAAAACAATGAGTAAAATATGCTTATATATACTTATTATTTTTGGTATTTTTATTTTTTCATGTAAATCCACATTTCCATGTGATTCACTTTTTCTGCCTGAAGAATTTCCCCTAGAATATCCTGCATGTTTAGAGACAATCAGTTCTCTTAGCTGCTTGGCATGGTGGCACATGCCTGTAATCCTGGTAGCTCGGGAAGCTGAGGCAGGAGGATCATGTGTTCAAAGCCAGCCTCAGCAACTTAGTGAGACCCTGTTTCTAGATAAAAATAATTTAAAAGAAGCTGGTCATAGTGGCACATGCCTGTAATCCCAGCACTTTGGGAAGCTGAGACAGGAGAATCACGAGTTCAAAGCCAGCCTTAGCAATGGTGAGGTGCTAAGCAACTCAGTGAGACCCTGTCTCTACATAAAACACAAAATAGGGCTGGGGATGTGGCTCAGTGGGTGAGTACTCCTGAGTTAAAAAAGGGGCTGAGGGTGTAGCTCAGTGGGAAAGCACCCCTAATTTCAATCCCTAGCACTCCGCCCCCCAGAAAAAATTCTCTTAGCTTTTACTTGTCTAAAAATACCTTTATTTTACATTCATGTTTGTAAGATATTTTATCTTGGTATAAGATTCTGTTAACAGGTTTGGTGTTATTTTTTCCCTCTCCTTCAGGAATTTAAAGATTTTTTTTTATTGTCTTTTTAAATTTTTTTATTTTGTTCTCTTTAGATATACATGACAGTAGAGTGTATTTTGACCTATTACACATACATAGAGTATAACTTCCCTTTCTTGTGGTCGTATATAATGTGGAGTTACACTGATCGTGTATTCTTATATAAGCATAAGAAAGTTATGTCCAATTCATTCTATTACCTTTCCTATTCCCATTAACCCCCTTCCTTTCATTCCCCTTTGTCTAATCCAATAACTTCTATCCCCCCACATTGTATATTAGCTTTTGCATTATCAGAGAGAACATTCTGCCTTTGGCTTTTGGGGACTGGATTATTTCACTTAGCAGGATAGCATCCAGTTCCATCCATTTACTGGCAAATACCATAATTTCATTCTTCTTTATGGCTGAGTAATATTCCATCGTGCATATTTTCTTTATCCATCCATCTGTTGAAGGGCACCTAGGTTGGTTCCATAGCTTAGCTATTGTGAATTGAGGTGCTATAAACATTGATGTGACTATGTCACTATAATATGCTGATTTTAAGTCCTTTAGGTATATGCCAAGGAGTGGGATAACTGGGTCAAAGGTGGTTCCATTCCACGTTTTCTGAGGAATCTCCATACTGGTTTCCAGAGTGATTTGACTTGCATGATTTCAGAGAAGTCTGTAGTCATTTTCACATTCAGTCCTTTTTACATAATTGCTTTTTTCCTCTTCTTCTAAGTATTTCTTTTTTAAAAAATATTTTTTAGTTATACATGGACACAGTGTCTTTATTTTGTTTACTTATTTTTATGTGGTGCTGAGGATTGAACCTAGTACCTCACACGTGTGAGGCAAGCGCTCTGCTACTGAGCCATAACCTCAGCCCCTAAGTATTTCTTTTTAACATATTTTCATTAATTTGATTATGATGTCCTTTTATGTGGTTTTATTTGTATTCTGCTTAGAATTTGGTTAATTTCTTGGGTCTAGAGATATAGTTATCACAAAAGTCAGAAAAATTTCAGTCATTATTCCCTCAACTATTTTTCTCCCCAAACTGCAACTACACATACTTTATGCTACTTTATATTACTCTCTAAAAGTCAGCTTATATTTTTCCAATCTTTTCTCTTTCTGTGCTTAATTTTGGATAGGTTCTACTACTTTATCCTTAAATTCATTGATAATTCTTTTGTAGTTTCTAATATTCAAAATCTGAAATTTTTACTGGAGGTTGTTAATTGTAGATCAAACAGTCCAAAAGAAGGTAAGCTCATTGACAATTTCTTAGTTGTGGGGTAAATTAGTTCTAAAGAAAGTTATTCTAGACCTGAACTAAAAACAATGTTTATAATATAAGCCATAAAAGATTCATACAACACATGCAACTTTACTGCTGGGCAGAACAAAGTCATACATTCAACAATTTAAAATTTACAATGTCTGACATCCAAAAAAAAGACCTTCTGGTGGGTCTCTCCTGAATGTCCCATGTATTCAGTGATAACTTTCTATTCTGGTTGATGACAATGTGAATAATTCCTAGCCCTGGATGAGCTCTGAGAACTGTTTGGTTACAAATCCCCATAATTATTACCCCTAAATTTTTCTTTTGCCCAGCTTTGTAGTTTCACTTTATTCATGCATAGATTGATATTCAGCTAAAAGGCAGAATAGAACTGCCAGATCATTTTCTGGTGCTCTTTCTTAGTGGAGGATTTTCTTTTCTCCTATTCTGTGTCAAAAATTTTAATACCTTTTGCCTTTCCAAACTAACAGCAAGCTTTGTCTGAGTTCCCACTTACAACACTGATTTTCAGAATTGCCACCAGAGGGCTGGGATATAGTTCAGCAGCAAAGCGCTTGTCTCCCATTTACAAACCCTTGGTTCAACCCCTAGTTCCAAAACAGAAAAAACAAGAAAAAGAACCCCACTAAAAAAGATGAGGGGGCTTCTTCCCCCCGAAAAAAGACAAGAAAAAAAAAAAAGAACCCTACCAGAATTGTTGACAGGCACCATAGTAGTTATGATCATTAGGCTTATATTGTTTGTATTCCCGTTGTCAGGAATCGCAGAGGTTGTCTTCAGTGAGAAAGGTGGTGTGAACGACCCAGTTCACTAAGCAGAGGCTGTACTCTCTGAAGGAAAAAAAAAATTTTTTTTAATGGTGGGGATCCAACCCTTACACATGGTAGGCAGTTGCTCTACCACTGAACCACACCAATAGTCCCCTTCCCCTTTTTGCCAATTTGCATATATAACTTTTAGGAATGTAGATGAAAACAAAATACTTATTTAAATGTTTAATTATATATTCAAATAATATGGTACAGTGCACTTCTGACAGTAGTAGAGAAGCAAAGACTGGTGCTTGTAAACCTTAATCAAACAGATTCCCAAGTTAGCTAACTGTATGGAATATTTAGTCCTAATATCTGATGAACTCAACTAAACCTGTTGTAGTTAGATTTTGTTATTTGTTATAAAAACATCTCAGTTAATAAATAGTAATCAATTTTGAAATTATTGGTATTCGATATTTTACTATTTTTATTTTCTGAAATAATTCACAATTCTAATCACCTTAGAAAGAATCTTAATTTATTCAGCAAATACTTGAGCTACTGTACCATTTTCAGATAAGAATGAATTAATACCATGTTTTTAAGTTTTAAATTATTACTCTCTAGAAATTTACAGCATTTTTTCAGTAAACATATACATTGGGAAATAGTACAATTCAACTTCTTTCATGTGAAATGTTTGAGTGGCAGTTCTCTACAAAGGTTATTCTTCAGGCAGATGCATAACTGATATTCTAGCTACTTCACTTTGAGTTGCATTCTATATTAAATATGTACTTAGTTTATTTTTTTATGAAAGACTACTTTCATCAAAGCTTGGCTTTGCCCATACTTTCATTTTTTCCTGCAGTTTGTTTGTGATGAAGTCTAAATATTTTTGCCAGTGAAAGGTTCCTGTTATTTAACCTAATACCTTTCCAACCTTATTTCCCATTTTTCCTATTCAGTGAGATTAATGTGTTTTCCCGATCTATACCTTTGCTTGTTACCCCCTTGCTTTTCAATATTTTCTACTTATTTAAATAACACTCATCAGGCTGGGGTTGTGGCTTAGTGGCAGAGTGCTTGCCTAGCACATGTGAGGCACTGGGTTCGATTCTCAGCACCATGTATAAACAAAGTCCATTGACAACTAAAAAAAAAAATTAAAAAAT
The DNA here is from genome assembly GCA_004024805.1 of Geosciurus inauris. Classification (NCBI taxonomy): domain Eukaryota; kingdom Metazoa; phylum Chordata; class Mammalia; order Rodentia; family Sciuridae; genus Geosciurus; species Geosciurus inauris. Next base: position 78,668 of record PVHX01008333.1, on the reverse strand, counting down.
AAATAAATAAATAACACTCATCGTTTTTTGCCTCAGTTCTGATCCCACCTCATTATTAAGAACTTTTGTCTGTTACCAACCATGAGTGATCTCTTAATATTACATCATTTTCTTATGGTAACTAACATCCAGTAGTACTAGATAAGTTAAACAAATGCCTTTCATTTGTAGTCCAACCTTTTCAGAGAAGAACCTATTGATAATTTAATTACTTCATGTTTTTCTGTACACTATTTACTCAGGATACGTATGACTTAATTTGGTTATTTCTTTTGGCTATCTTGTGGGAGAGCACAATTCTCCAGTTGATATCAGCTTAACGATATTTATTTGATTTTTTTGTTGTTGAGCATATTTCAGGAATTAGTAATAGATATTTCATATTACATCTTACAGGAAAGACACATATTGCCTGCCTGATGGTCTCTTTTTGTAGTATTTAGATCAGTGATTCGGGTACTGTCAGCCTGATTCATATATATGAACTATGAGTCGTTCTTCCTTCCTCCTCCTCCTCTTCATCTTCTTCCTTCTTCTTTCTTCTCCTTCTCCTCCTCCTCTTCCTCCTCCTTTATCTTTTTCTTTTCTTCTTTTTTGTTTTTGTGGTTGCTGGGGATTGAACCCTTCACATATGCTAGGCAAGTGCTTCACCATTCAGCTATACCTTGTAGTCCCAGTTCACCTGAGTCTTTCACTGAGTGATTTCTGTCAGTCTCTTTCTTCTTAATTGTCATAAATGACTACTTCACTTTTTTTTTTTTTGGTACCACGGATTAAACTCAGGGGTACTCAACCACTGAGCCACATCCCCAGCCCTATTTTGTGTTTTATGTAGAGACAGGGTCTCACTGAGTTGCTTAGCACCTTGCTATTGTTGAGGCTGGCTTTGAACTCGCGATTCTCCTGTCTCAGCTTCCCAAAGTGCTGGGATTACAGGTGTGTGCCACCATGCCTGGTGCTACTTCACTATTAATATAGCCAAGATAGTAGATCTCTGAAAGCCAGGCCCGGGAGCTAGACTGCCTACTATATATGACCGAGTGAGTGTATATCTTTTGTACCCATTTTCCTTTACTTTCAGGTGTCTGATAGGGTTAAGTAGTAAATGTGCCAAGTGTTCACAGTGTGTGATTCATAATGTTAAGTACTAGTTGCTATTAATATTAATGTATTGATTTAGAAGTTTGATTTGCTGTGTATGCATTTGGCACTTGTTTGCATGGAAAATCCTTTATTGGATAATATGCGTTGAATTCAGTGAAACTGAGTCACAATGTGTGAAAACAAAGTGCTATTTATTTATTTATTTTTCATTAAAAAATTTTTTTTTGTTACTGGAGATTGAACTCAGGGGCACTCGACCACTGAGCCACATCCCCAGCCCTATTTTGTGTTTTATGTAGAGACAGGGTCTCACTGAGTTGCTTAGCGCCTCACCGTTGCTGAGGCTGGCTTTGAACTCACGATTCTTCTGTCTCAGCCTCCCTAAGTGCTGGGATTATAGGCTTGCGCCACCACGCCCAGCTAGTACTATTTAAATTATAACAAATTCTGTATTTATTAGCAGAAGAAGAATATGTTCCTCTGCAATTGGTAAAGAAAAAAGAAACATTGAACATTAGGAATATATCCTGGATGTTAGGAAAGAAAATTGTAAAAGACAAAAAAAAAAAAAAAGTGACCCTGTGACTTTTTAACTTGGAAAGGCTATATGGCTTTTTGTAATAGGTGTTCATAAGCTATAATTCTGAATAATTTGAGAAAGGAGAAATCTCAGTGCACTTATGCAAGGGAACTCTCAGATTAATTGAGTATAGACTTAGAAAATGGAAGTACAAATGCAGAGCTAAAGGTGAATGTTAAACAATAGTATGGGCTGGGGCTGAGGCTCAGTGATAGAGTGCTTGCCTAGCATGCATGAGGCACTGGGTTCGATCCTCAGCACCACATACAAATAATAAATGAATAAAATAAAAATCCATCAACAACTGAAAAAATATTTTAAAAAAACCAATAGTACAATCCCTTATAAACAGTGGCTAGAATCACAAAGTACACTGGAGTTTATAGAGAATTCCTAAGAAAACATAAGTTATTTAGAAACATTTTATCTCAAATAAGATTAGGGTTCAGTATCACTAAATTTTTAAGACCAATAGAGCCATCAGTTCACATTTTGTAATTGTCTGATTCAGTAGGGAGAAATAGTCTTTGAGATATAATACTAGAGATGGAGAAGATGTAATACTAGAATAAAAATAATTATAGGCCATGGAAGTTAAGCAGCTAGCAAGTGAAACATCTAACCATTTTAAGCACATTTAATTTTATTCATATAAATTAATGTTGTCTCAAACTTCTAGTCAACTTGTGTGACTCATAAAATTGCTGACATGAAAAATATAATTGGTACCTGTTGATCAGATGCTCACTTGCTTTTTTAGAAAGGAGAAAGTGTGGGCTCTGTAAATTATTAACTAGTAAATTTGTTACTGATCTTTGGCAAATAAATTTCATAAAGTTGTGAACATTTATGAAAGAATGCTGAAATGGAAAAATTTAAATACATCCATCAAGAACATATTATAGGCCAGGCTTGGTGGTGCACGCTTCCCAGCACTTTGGGAGGCTGAGACAGGAGAATCGCAAGTTCAAAGCCAGCCCCAGCAATGGCGAGGCGCTAAGCAACTCAGTGAGACCCTGTCTCTAAATAAAACACAAAAGGGCTGGGTTATGTGGCTCAGTAGTCAAGTACCCCTGAGTTCAATCCCTAGTACCAAAAAAAAACAAAAAACAAAACAAAACAACAACAACAAAAAAAACCCAAAACAAAAAAACATATTATGGGTCTGGGGATGTGGCTCTGTGATAGAGCACTTGCCTAGAATACACGAGGTCCTGGCCTCAAAAACAAAATCTTGTATGCCAAGAATAAATACCATCCTTTATTAGGTGAGGTGGAAAGACCAGGCTTAGTGGTACATTACTGTAATCCCAGTGACTTGGGAGGCTGAGGCAGGAGGACTGTAAGTTTGAGGCTAGCCTCTTCAATTTAGCAAGACCCTTTTTCAAAATATAAAGGGAGAGCGAGCCTGGGGATGGAGCTCAGTGGTAAAAGTACCTGTGGGTTCAATACCCATTATCACTAAAGAAAATAAAAATTAAAAAGAGCATATTATGTTAAGTTCATTTCTTTTAATAGGATTAGTAGTTTCAGTGAGTTAGAGAAACATTATAGAAAGTTTCTTAGTTCAATTTAATTGTTTGACAGAGTTTTGGGCCATATTTTTGGATAAGATGTGTTGGTAAAGTATAAAATATAGAGTAAGTAGGTATATTCATAGTAGTTAGGTGCACAGAGGGTTAAAATCTAAAACCATCATTTGATTTGTGGTTCAGTGTTACCCTGGAGAAAGCTCTTCAAAGTATTATAACGGAATTGTCTGTATTCTGTCTCAACATTTCCATAGTTGATCTGACTAAAGCTTTAGAAAATGGATTTATTTGCTTACAGATTATTGAAAGCTGGACTGGGATATTTTATACCATAGAAGATAATAAAAATCATGTCCTTATATCCTTTCCTGAGTATATTTCTGTCTTCTCCTTACACACTTTGATACTTTGTATGTAAAATAAATTCATAAATATGACTTCTTTTTTATCTTCCTGACATTTTTACCAAATTAATGTATGACTAGTATGTATTTTTGATTATCACAAAATGTCTTTAATGATACAGATTTAATGATATGAAGTGAAAATCGAGAAAATCTCTACATAAACTGTATCTCATGTGCTGTAGGAGTATGAAGCACGGACAGGCAGGACCTGCAAACCACCTCCTCAGTCCTCAAGACGGAAGAATTTTGAATTTGAGCCACTTTCTACCACTGCCTTGATTCTTGAGGATCGACCATCGTAAGTATTTAGTGATCATCGGGAGCTCTGTTATGTTTTAAATTTAGATTTAATTTTGTTCACTGTTTCACATAAAAGATCAACAAATCAGAGAAGACAATTTTTTAAAAAATTTAAATTCCAGTCATGTATCCTAAGACTAATAGGAGAGAACATATTGATGATATTCAATTCTTAGGCATATTTTCTAGAAATCTCTGTAAGCCAATATAGAAAACAAAATCGGCTCTTGCCAGGTATGGTGCCTCTGGGGCTAGCTACTTGGGAGGCTAAGGTGGGAGGATCACTTGAACCCACAAGTTCAAAACCAGCCTGCATGCCAGGAACAGTGGAGCATGCCTGTATTCCTGGCAATTTGGGAGGCTGAGGCAGGAGGATCACAAAGTCAAAGCTAGCCTCAGCAACTTAGCAAGACTCTGTCTCAAAATAAAAAATAAAAAGGGCTGGAATGTAGCTCAGTGGAAATAAAACCAGCCTGAGCAACATGTAGATTCCATCACAAAAACAAAATAAAAAACAAAATTGGGCACTTTATGTCTCTGTTTCAGGATTCTGCTTAATATCATGGGGAAATTATCTTTTTTTTTTTTGACATTTGGTATGTACTTAAGATGTACTTGTCTTTGCCCATTATACCATGTGTCTGTCAGTTGGTATGTGATTAAGAATGTCTTTTGAGTGCAGTCTGCTTTTCTATGTTAAAAAAAAAATAAGAGTACTTCTATAAGGGCTTCTGCTTAGCAGCTTCTGTTCAACCTCCAACTGACACACTGTTATTGATCATGTGGCCAAAGATTGTTGTTTCAAAATAGCCAATGTGATTCTCCTCATTTTTGTCCTTAAAAACTTCCCCTTGCCTCAACTTCTTTGAATATGTCCATAGTTCACTGTGGCACACGCAGTACCAGTATGGCTCTGCTGTTGCCATTGCAATGTTCTGCTTTTTTCAAATAAATATCAATATTCTTTGGGAGGAAAAAAGAATGTATTCTGAGGGGCTGGAGGTATATTTCAGTGATGGAGTGTGTGCTTAGCATACACAAGGCCCTGGGTTTAATCCCCAGTAAGAATCTAATCTTAATACACAGAAAAAACATCTTAAATTCTTTTCTTCCCAGCTCTGAGCTTCTTTGTATTCTCTACAATGCTGCTATTCTGCAAAATATTGTGTGATTTATTGTGAATCAAAATATACCTTCCCTAAAGCAAACTACTTGTTTCTTAACTCCTTTTACCCTCCTTGGGCTTTCTGAGTCTATTATTTTTCTTTCATTAGATTTTTTTCCTTCCAGTGTGAAAATTCTTAGCCTTTCTTATTTTTATTTTGGTTAGATTCCTTCTGACTAAAGAATTGTGATTTTAATAGAAATCTTTGATTTGATAATTATATTAATTTTTCCATTGTTAAGAAAAAGCTTTTAAGAAATTTTTTTAATAAGAACATGTGAAAGTTTTATTTCAGACTTATTGTGAGGTATGAAAATGAAGTAGGCCAGTTCAAAGATTCCTTTCTTGATGGAGATATTTATAGGAAAGCAAGAATGGTTAGAGAAAGCAAGAAAAGAACATTTGTTTAAAGCTCTTTAGATTCTGGACTGTCAGCTGAGTAGGTAGATAAATTAAGTTCCCAGAAGAGTTTTCCTAAGCTCATTAAAATTCATCCAGAATGTTTTATACTTTTTACCAAGAATGATAATTTCTTCCCAGAAGGCATTTATGAAAATACCATGGAAAGCTCTGTTCTAGACAATGTTTCTTTACATCATGCTCTATTATATATCATACCTCTCTTTTATTTCTTGCCACCATGCTTTTGTTCATATTGTTATGCTTACTTGGAAAACCATGATCTTATTTCTACTTCTCTCCTACCAGTCCTTTAAGGGTTAAGGTTTATCTTTTACATCGTCTTTGTTGACTTTTTCAATCTTCAGTAATTTCTACTTCTCTAAACTTTTCTTAATAATTTGTACAAACAGTTCTTAGAAGTAATGTTCTATGAAATTGACTTCAAGTAATATACAAGACACAATAACTTTATGAAAAAATCTCAGTGTACCAAAAAGGTATAAGCAGCTTAAAAAGCACTTCCCCTTTTCACTCTACTATTGAACTATATAAAATTAATATATTAATAATAATAAATAGTGTAGTTTTTTTCTGTTTCTGTGTGCTTGCCCATCTGTGAATTGAATTTGATCTCTATTTCACTCAACTCTAAGATGCTGTGATTAATTATTTTGTTTATCTTATTAAATTTGGAAGGCCTTTTTTGGGAGGAGTGATTTATGTGACTTACATTTATAAAACTAAAGCCAACAAACAGAATCTTTCCATGATGTTGGAATATGAGAGTTCTTAATTACTCATCCCTCTTTCTACTTCAATTTTACTGAGGATAAAACCAGGCAGGAACAGATAGGTACAACCTGAATACTGAGTGGAACTCCCAGTTTATCTCTTCCATAGCACCCTCCTAGCAGATTTGGGCCAGCTCAGATTTTGGCTCAGTTATAGACTGAGAAGTTGGAGCACAGACTTGTATAACTTATAGGTTGCTTCTGTTTATGAGTGCAGGTAGGTTCAAGATAGCTTTCTTGCTTTTGAGTCTAACCTACTAGTAATGCCACTGTTTCAGCTATGAAGTCATCTGTCAGACGAGTGCAAAAAGAGACAGAAGTTCTTCCTCAGTGTGCAATTGATATATTGCAAGCTTATTTTTCCATAGACCAGAGTGATAATATGGAGAGGAGGAGTTTCCCCCGCAAAGGAAGTTTGTAATTTGTTCTACTTTTTCTTTTATTGGTCTCTAATTTCAAGGTATTCCGGAATCCTGGACTTGACAAGCTTTTGTAGTTGAAACTTTTCATTACAGATGGAAAAATTATAGCATTTAATCATCTGAAGTCTCATTTAAAGGATTTCAAATATGGAAATTTCTGTAATTTCATCCTTTTGTTAATTTTATTTTCCCTCTGCCTGTTTCTGTTCCAGTCTCCTTCAAAATCAAGATTGCCTTAAAGAAAAAGAAAACTGTCCAAATGAACTGATTATGTTGTCTTGTGCATCTTCTGTTTCTTAAATTACTGATGCTTATAGCACATTAAAAAAATAAAACAGTGGGTAAAGCTATTTCCTTTTTTCTTCTAGCTTCTTTACTAAATTACTTTATACATCAGTGCCAAACAAAATAGTAGAATTGAAGATACAAGTAAAAAAAGTGGCCAAAAGCATAAGTTTTTATGTGATACCTTTGAAAAGTGATCATAGTAGCAAGTGATTTTAACATGTATTTAACAAATGATATCTTAGTTATCCATTATGGTTACTTGTCTTAACTATATAACTAATTTGCACTTCTATAGGAGGTAAGAATCATATTTAATCTGTGTCTTTTTCTTGTAGTTCCTAAAAATGCTGAGTGAGGTACCTGAACTTTTTTGATGGATTATATTAATTCATCCTTTAATTTTTTAAATTTTTTCAATGCTGGGAATTAGAACCCAGGGCCTTGTGCATGTGAGGCAAACACTCTACCAACTTAGCTATATTCCCAGGTCCCATCCTTTGATTTTTAAGACTGAAAAATCCTATTTTAAAAATTTATTTCTCCAGACAGATTACCACAAAATTAGTGAGTTACCTCAAAACCTCCTATGTATATATTTGTTTTTCTGCTTTATTCATTGTATAGCATATAGTTACTTAACAGTATAGTACTGAAGTTCTTCTCTTTCTCAGACTGTCACAGACATAGGATATTTACTATACGACCCATTCAACTTTGGATCATAATCATTGAAGACCTACTGTATAATAGGGTTTTTGCATATATGATGATTGAAGAAGGTCACACCAGGACTTAGAATAACTAATATGCCAGTTATTATTTGTGTACTATTTTAAGAGTTGTATGTGAGTATTTTAAACATTCATGTCCAAAAAGAGGAAAAATGAAACCACAATGAAAAAATCCAATGTAGAACTACCTGAAAAGTTCAATTTCCTGAGTAGTCTTAACTCCAGTAAGTAGATTTTAAATGAGAAACCCACTTTAACGTTCCAGTATCCCTAAATCTTTGGATTCCTTCCTCTACAATAAATCAAGTCTCGTATTTTCAACTCACTGTGGGCTGCCATTTGGTCCATATTTTAGCCAACCAACTAAACAACTGTTAGAGCCCTTCCTAAATTCCTGAGCAGCAGCCTTAAATGCAGAATCTATCCTTAGTCTTTATCAATAAATTTGTGTAATCCAACTTTATTTGACATTAGTCCTTGTTCTTTCTACCATTATCCCATGCTTTTACTATCTGTTAGTAACTATTATTAATATCCATGCTCATATGTGTTCCCCAGATTCTGTCTGTGTAAATTAGAAAATTCAAATAGTTCTTTGGACATGTAATGTATCTTCTCATGGTTCTCACTTTGTACTTTACCTTAAGTGGCCTGTTGGATTCAAGTCTACTTTTAGGTCCAGAAGCAAAGAAGGGTGTTAAAGATTGGGTTCTGAGGAGGTCAGCTGCCTCCAGGAAGGTTGTCACAGTTTGCTCAGTTAGTGCAGAGACTGATCCCTTCCTACCACGGTGGGGAGGTGTCTGTAAAGTCTTAATGTATTTTCTGATGAGTCTGCAAAAAGACTCATCAGAATTTAGAAGCTTCATCAGGCTTTTCCTACACATCCCCATTCCAACTTTCATGATCCCATTCCTTTCCTTCCCAAACAATACCCTCACTTTAACAGGAAACACTTGTGAAGTTGGGAATTCAACTTCATTGAAATTCATCCAATCACAGGATGAGATTTTGAATTTGATTTTCAGCAGTCTCAGCCTGTTGTTACAGAAGATAAGGGTCTTCTTCACAGCATACATAGATGCTTTCAGTCATTTGTGTAGTAGGTACTTGAGCTAGGAATTTGAATTCTTGAGTTCATTCTTTCATTTTTTCATCTTGTCTAGCAATATCAAGAGCAACCAGCTAATCTCATTATTATTTGTTAGTTTTCAAAAAATGTTTGTTAAGTGTCATACATGCAGTAATATGGCTCCTGCTTCTCTCTGTTTTTTTAAGTATGTGGATGGGAAAGAGAGTACTAGGGATTGAACCCAGAGGTGCTTTACCACTGAGTTACATCTTCAGCCCTTTCTATTTTTTAAGACAGGGTCTCACTAAGTTGCTTAAGACCTCACTAAGTTGCTAAGGCTGGCCTCAAACTTGAGATCCTCCTACCTTAGCCTCCTGAGCCACTGGGATTGCAGGTGTGCACCACTGTGGCTGGTGCCTTGCTTGTTATAAGTGATTGATTAGGAATAGCCAGAACTAGTATTTTGCTAATTTCTACTGCCAGATAATACCATGGACTATCTGTGCTCTCTTTACTATCCCATATTTCCATTTAATGTCATTTTTCTTCTTCCTGAAGGTTCTTTTAACATTTCTTGTAGTGCTATTCTCTTGACAGTGAATTATTTTTCTTTTTGAGTGCTTTTAGTATTTTTTTCTATTTCTTATTTTTCTATGTTTTATTGATTTCTCAATTTGATTATCATATGCTTTGGTGTGGTTTTCATATTTCTCTTGTTTGGCATTTGTTGAGCTTAATGTATCTTTATATTTATAGTCTTATGTCAATTTCAGAAAACTTTTAGCCCTTATTTCTTCAACTTTGTTGTTTTTTTCTCTCCCTCCTTCTGAGATAGCAATTAAGAATGTTATGCTTCTTGATGTTGTTCCACATCTCCCAACTTATTTAGGCTTTCTTTCCCCCTTTTTGTATTCTATGTATTTCATTTTATATAGTTTTTAAGTTAGTATGTCTTCAAGTTCATCTATTTCTTTCTTCAGTGTGTAATCTGCTGTGAGTCTTACTTTATGTGTTTTTTATTTTGGAAATTGTTTAACTTGGTGTTTGGGGGGCAGAGTTCAGTGGGTGAGTGCTTGCCTAGCACTATGTGAGACCCTGGATTTGATCACTAGCACTACAAAATAAAAAAGTTTTATTTAGTTGTTGAGTTCTCATACTCATGATTTCTTTTATCTTTTAAGTATGTATGTGTGTATAGTATATAACAACTATTTCATCATGCTTGGATTATAATCCTATCATCCATTATATGATAGGATAGTTACTGTAGATTGTATGTTTCTTCACAAGTCTGGTAATGCTTATTGGATGCCACACATTGTGATTTACATAGTTGGGTGCTTTACTTTTTGCATTTTTGTTAATGTATGTCTTTTGGCTTTAGTCTGGTATGTAGTTATTTGATCCTTTTAAGCTAATCTTTGTTAGAGTGGTTCCAGAAAAGCCTTTAGTCTAGGACTAATTTGTCCTAATTACTAAGGCAATGCCTTTCTAAGGACACTATCTGATACTTTATTAGTAGGTCTTTACATTCTGGCTAGTCTCACAGGATCTTTGAAAAACGTTTTAACTCTTCCTTTCTGGTGGTCTTTCCTGGCCATAGTTCAGTCACACACACACACACACAAACACACACATACACACACACTCAGCAAAAGACTTGGGAAGACTTTTCTGCAGCTCCCTTCTTTCTGGTTTTTTGATCTGAAATTTCTAGCTATTTTGGACTTCCCAATTGCCTCCTAAACTCAGAAAGATTCATGGGACCTGTTTTTAATTCTCCTCCACCAATATGAGACCTTGAAACTTGAGGCAGTATGATCAGGAACTTTAGAGTCATTGTTTTGTGTTGCCTGTTATCCATTGTCTGAAAACTATTGTTTAATATATTTTGTCCATTTTAATTTTTTTTTTGTACTGGGAATTGAACCCCAGCAAGTTTTATCACTGAGCTACATACCCAACCCTTTTTATTTTTTATTTTGAGACAGGGTCTCACTAAGCTGCTTAGGGCCTAAGTTGATGAGGCTGGGTTGGAACTTGTAATCCTCTTGCCTCAGCCTCCTGAATTGCTGGGATTATAATTATGTGCCATCACACCCAGACATTTTAAAAATTACTTGAGACAATGGGGTAAACTTAATTGCTCTTATTCTATTATGACTTGAAGCAGAATTCTTAAGCTTTATTTCTTCTTGGTAAGACATATCTAAATATCTGACTAACTTGAGAAGAAAAGGTAGAATGTAAAATTTGAAAATTCATCATGTCTTTCTTTGTCCTAGCTTGTTGAAAAGAAAAAAAGATTCCTAAAATTGGACAATTTTAGGACAATTCCTAAAATTGGACAATTCCTAAAATTGGACATTATTATGATACATTTGGTAAATGGTAATATACAAATGTATTTCTTTTTTTTTTTATAAAGCTATCTTTTTTTTAACCTTTATTTATTTATTTTTATGTGGTGCTGAGGATTGAACCTAGTGCCACATACATATCAGGCAAGAGCTCTATCACTGAGCCACAGTCCCAGCCTCTGCATTTTCATATATCTAAATCAGTGACTGAGACCATTGATTGACTTTTTTTTGGTACCAGAGATTGAACTCAGGGGCACTCGACCGCTGAGCCACATCCCCAGCCCTATTTTGTGTTTTATGTAGAGACAGGGTCTCACTGAGTTGCTTAGTGCCTTGCCGTTGCTGAGGCTGGCTTTGAACTCGTGATCCTCCTGTCTCAGCCTCCCTAAGTGCTGGGATTACAGGTGTGAGCCACCGCGCCTGGCTTGAGACCATTGATTTGATAATGCAAAATATAATATATATATATAATATATATAAAGGATTAATTGATTATCAAAATTTTAGGGAGAATTTTATCTTAAAACTCTAATAAATTGGAAGAGGTTTGGCAGTTTGTTAGAAAGGTATTCCTGCACTTAACCGTATGACCCAAGAATTCTACTCTTAGATGTTTATTCCAGAGAAATGAAAGCAAATGCCCACGCAAAGATTTGACATTAATATGTGTAGTAGTAACTTCATTCATAATGGTCCCAAATTGGAAACCAACTCAAATGTCCTTCCATATGGATAAATGGAGTATTTCTCAGCAATTAAAAGAAATACTTTACTAATACATCATGGATGAATTTCAAAAATAGGCTGAACAAAAGAAATTAGACACAAAAGAGTTTAAGTGAAAAAATTTGGTACTAGAGAATGAACTCAAGTGTGCTTTTACCACCAAGCCACACACCCCTAGCCTTTTTTATTTTTAAGACAGGATCTCACAGAGTTGCCCAGGATGGCCTCAAACTTACGATCCTTCTGGTTTAGCCTCTCACAAATCTGGAATTACAGGCATGCACCACTGTACCTGGCTTAAGTGAAATTCTAAGGAAGGCAACAAACTAATCTATAGTGATAGAAATCAGAGATTTGGTTTTGTAAGACAGGATGTGGGTAAATATTGGGTGCAAAGGGACCATAAGGAAACTTCAGTATGATGGGAATGTTCTACATCCTGACTGGTGTGTTGGTTGTATAAAGAAATACATATGGGGGCTGGGATTGTAGCTCAGCGGTAGAGAGCTTGCCTCGCATGCGTGAGTCCCTGGGTTTGATCCTCAGCACCATATACAAAGCAATAAAATAAAGACATTGTGTCCATCAACAACTAAAAAATATTTAAAAAAAAAAAAGAAATACATATGTCAAAATACATCAGATTACTCTTAAAATGTTTATTCATTTTATAATATGTAAATTATACTTCAAAAAGTTGACTAAAAATGAAAACTCTTGTAAGTGGGCTTAAATATTGGCTGAGATCTGAAATGTTTAAATGTATAAATATTTATAGACATGAAATATATACTCAATAAATATTAGGAACCTAGATTCTGGTTCTGTTCTAAAATATAGAGTTCTTTTTAGCCTTTCATTTGTTTTTGCTTTTTAAAATTTGTTCTGATTAGTTATACATGGCAGCAGAATGTATTTTGGCACATTATACACAAATGGAGCACAATTTCTTATTCCTCTGGCTGTACATGATGCAGACTCACACCGGTTGTGCAGTCATACATTTATATAGAGTAATAATGCCAGTCTCATTTCACCATCCTTCTCAACCCCACACTTCCCTCCCTGCTCCTTCCTCCCCTCTGCCTAATCCAGAGTTACTTTATTCTTCCCTAGTCCCCAACCCCCATTATGGACCAGCATCTACTTATCGGAGAAAACATTTAGCCTTTGGTTTTTTGGGATTGGCTTATTTTGCTTAGCATGGTATTCTCCAGCTCCATCCATTTACCTACAAATGCCATAATTTCATTCTTCTTTAATGTCCTTTTACTTTCTAAATGTATGAAATGTGAAAGTTATTAGAAATTCTTTGTATCTGGCTCTGAAAAGTAAATAAAGTGTTAATTTTTTAAAACTTGTCATGGGCTGGGTATGGTAGCACCTGCCTGCAATCCCAGGCTGACCCAGGAGATTGCAAGTTTGAGGCCAGCCTGGGCAACTTGGTGAGACCATGTCTCAAAATAAAAAAGGCTAGGGATTTAGCCCAGTGGTACAGTGTCCCTGGGTTCAATCCCTAGTAACAGTGGTGACAGGAGGGGTATCGACTTGGGCTGGAGGTGCTTGCCTAGCATGTGTGAAGCCCAACACCGCACAAATAAAAAATGAAAAATTGGCTTGATTTAAGTAATTTTTTCCCCCCAGAAATCTTCCTGCTAAATCTGTGGAGGAAGCTTTACGTCACCGACAAGAATATGATGAGATGGTGGCTGAGGCTAAAAAACGAGGTATAAAATTTAACTTTAAATGGTATAGTTAATTTACTGATTTTAACAAGTTGATTTTGATAGCAAGATTGATAGTGAAATTTATCACGTCTGTCTTCAAGGTGATACTGAATTCTTATTTTTCTTTACTACTTTTATAATTAGGTTTGTTTTTAAAGAGGAATAAGTTTTCATACCAGAAACATAATTTTTGTGCAAGAATTTTTACAAAATTAACAAGGAGAAAGATAACAGAAACATAATTTTTGTACAAGAATTTTTACAAAATTAACAAGGATAAAGATAACAGACTGTCTATATCTTGAAATTACAGTCATAAAACTTGAACTATTACTATCTTAATTTATAAATGAACATATTCATGAATTTACTCATACATTTCATTTTTTTACAGTGTTTAGACTTTTGATACTTAATAGTTTTCACATTTCAAGATAACTTCTTAAGTGGCTGTGAGAACATAATTTGCTTTTGTGACTTATAAAGTCTCTCCAGAGTCTCAAATTTTGTTATTTCATGAATATAAACTGATATTTATTTTTTCATTTTCTTCTCTAGTCCAAAAATGTAATATAAGGATACCTTAATAATATTTATATAATGACCATTGTTAGTTCAGGATAAATATGTATTTTAAGAAAATATTACACAGCTAATATATTTTTTAGAAATATATTAACAATTGATATTTTTTCCCTTTAACTTGCATGAATGGAATATTACAATAGTATACAGTTCTCATTGTTGTTATATTTTGGAAATGAAGTTGCTTATTTATTGTTAGAGTAAACAGGATATGTAAGACCAGTTATGTCTTTATAAAATGCCTATAGAGAGCATGCTTATAATCCCGGTGACTTAGGAGACTGAGACACAAGGATCACAAGTTCGAGTCCAGACTCAGCAACTTAGCAAGGCTCTAAGCAACTTAGTGAGACGCTGTCTCAAAATAAAAGAGTTGTGGCTCAGTGATAAAGTGCCTCTGGGTTCAATCCCTAGTACTCTCCCTCCAAATTTAAACATTAACTGAATTTATTTTACTATACAGAATTTGAACTATTTCTAACATACCCAATGAGATTTTTCTGGCTTCTAACATTGACTTTACTATTTGATTAATATTTAAGACAATTATTGATAAGTTGATGATCCTAAAAATATGACATGATAAAAGTAATATTAAATTGTGAAATAAGAAGGCCACAACTTTAATCCTGTTTGATCCTACCTGACTGTGATACTCTGAATAGGCCTAATATTAGTTTCCTCATCTGTAGAATGTGGGAAGAGGTTGACCAGATCAGGTTTTTCAAGCATCCCTTTAATACTTTTTTTGCAGTACTGAGATTGAACCTGGAGCCTCATGCATGCTAGACTAATACTATACTACTGAACTACATCCCCAGGTCAACATTGTATTTTTAAAGCAGCGAATATTTATATATAGAATCTAAATACATTAAACAAATGTAAGAAAGTGGAGCTACTTACTTGGCCTCCTGCTTGCCCCTCAAGATAGTTTCTGAGGCATATATGAAATAGTTTGAAAATAGTTTGCCTAGCTGATCTCTAAAGTCCTCACTGGTTCTAAAATTATATATAACTTTTGATTTATAATTTATTTCTCTATACATTTTTTTTTCTGAAATTGACTTCTGATTTCCAGACATGTTGTGTTTCCACAAACATTTGTTTGTGGAGGGGAATTTTTTATTTTAATCTGATTTTTTAAAAAGTGAAACATCATACCAAAAAAGGCTCATTTACTAGTAGTGCTACCAAAATTATTTTTCCAGTTCTTTTTGATTTTTTAAAATTAATTTTTATTAGAATCCATCAAATTTGCAGCATAAGTGATGGGATTATATAGAGAATTTTAAGACTGAGTGTGGTGGATCTGGCCTGAATGCAAATATTGACAACCCCTTGGTTTTTTGTTTGTTTGTTTTATGTTTTTTTTTTGGAGACTGGATCTCACTAAGTTGCCAAGGCTGGCCTGGAACTTGCAATCCTCCTCCTCAGCCTTTGAAGTCTCTGGGATTGCAGGCATGTGCCACCACATGCTTTAGCCCTTTTAAAATTTTTATTCTTGAACTTGGCAAAATGATTTTTAATGTCATGTAGCTTATTATTAAGAGAGTCATAAACATGTATGTGAAAAATGAATATTGGTTAGTTGCTCACAGTTGTTTATTTTTTACATAGTTAATTCATGATGGACTTTACTTTGGACATTAAGTAAAAACATAAATATGAGATATAGCAATTTCTAGGAA
Organism: Geosciurus inauris; assembly: GCA_004024805.1. Classification (NCBI taxonomy): domain Eukaryota; kingdom Metazoa; phylum Chordata; class Mammalia; order Rodentia; family Sciuridae; genus Geosciurus; species Geosciurus inauris. Next base: position 62,785 of record PVHX01008333.1, on the reverse strand, counting down.
TGATTTTTATGGCCTTTATTCCATTTACTTTTGTAGAATAGAATGTTACTTTAAAATTATGTAAATCAAGACCATTTTTTCCTCTTTTTTTCCCTGTCCTTCCTTCTTTATCAGAAAATTCTTGTTGAGAAAACCTCTTTTTTATAGTTAGGTAGAAGAAAGGAGTTTTGATCTAGCTCATTTGCACTGAAATAATTCTTACTTGTTTAAAACAGAAATTAAAGAAGCACATAAAAGAAAAAGAATAATGAAAGAACGGTTTAAACAGGAAGAAAATATTGCAAGTGCAATGGTAATTTGGATCAATGAAATACTGCCCAACTGGGAAGTAATGTAAGTAAGCATACTTTTCCTGAAGTTTATCTCATCTTTCCAATTCTATATTTTTATCACTTACTAGTGTGTATCTTAAGCTTTAGCTAAATTATACCACTAACCAATGCCTGAAATTTCCATGCTTATTTCTATGTCTTTGCTCCTATGAATCCCTCAGTCTCTAATATGTACTTCTCTTACTGGCCATCTTCTGTGCCTATCGAAATCTTTCCTCTCCATTGAGACTCATCTAAAAAATGTTAGTTGATTCATGAAACTTTTAGTCCTCTTACTTACCAAATGTTCTTAATTCTAACATATCATTAATTATAAGATGCATTATTGATATAATAGCAGGTTTTAGATCAAACAAACATATACATTCATTTTAAGATCATTTGTCAAGCATTAAGTATTAAAGTGTTTTGAAAATGCCCCTCTCACAATTAGGGAAATATATATAATCTTTCCCTTCTGTAAATGTCTCATCATCATACTTTGAGACTAATATCCTTCCTGCCTTATTTTGCCTTTTGTTTTTTGATATGTTTTTTGTTTTTTTGTATATGCTTTATCTTCCCTCTGGACTGGAGATATCTTCTGCAGTGCCTAGTCTAGGATATACATTGATGATTTGTTGACTATTAACAGTGTGAGACATACAGTAGTCCCCCTTTATCTACCATTTCTCTCTCTGCAGTTTCAGTTACCTTGTATTCAGCCTAGGTCTGAAGATATTAAATGGAAAATTCCAAAAATAAACAATTCATAAGTTTCAAATCATGTAACATTCTGAGAAGTGTGATAAAATTTTGTGCCATCCCACTCTGTCCTGGTTGTAAATCGTCCCTTTACTTAGCATATCCACACTGTATTATGTCCATGCTGTATATAGTATCTACCCATTAGTCACTCAATAGTGTTTTGATTGTCAGAACTGCTGTCATGGTATGCATGCTGTGCTTACGTTCAAATAACCCTTCTTTTACTTATTAATGGCCTCAAGTGCAAAAGTAGGGATGTCTGCAATTCAGACATGTCAAAGAGATGCTTAAAGTACTTCTTTAGTTGAAAAGGTAAAAGAACCACAGATTTTTTGAGAGACAGAGAAAAACTGCGTCAATGTAATTTTTATTTCAGTATTTTGTTATAATTGTTAAATTTTATTGTTGTTAATCTTTTACGTGCCTAATTTAATTTATAAGTTCAGCTTTATTGTAGGTATGTATGTATAGGGGGAAAAAAACATGGTATACATTGAGTTCTGTATTGTCTGAGGTTTCAGGTATCCACTAGGAATTTTGGAATGTATACTCTGAAGAGACATGAGGGGACTACTGTGTTATATTATGTTTTTATATAAGTAGTTACATGTAATTCTTAGTACTTGTATAAGGTATTTGTATTTTTGCTCACATTTATCTTATAGGAAACCTCAGGTTAAGTTAGGTTAAGTGATTTGCCCAAGGTTACAGAATTAGTGAATAGCTGTACTAGATTTCAGCTCAGGTCTGACTGTAAAGCCTACACTCTTAGCAAACTACTGCCCCTCAAAGACTAGGGCCTTATCCATAGTAGATTCTTTGTGATTTTGTTTTTGGTACTGAGTTGGCAACACATTTTATGCCCCTCTTGACCTGATTTTTATAATTGTCCACATATTTCTGATTATCTTATTGTATCTTTAGTTTAAGTGGTATCTGTCAAAGGCAGTTCTCTTCAAATTATCTCTTCAAATTAATATTGTCCATCTTTGAGGTAAATATATATTTTGTAGGCTTTTTTTGTCTGTAAGCATGAAACCCAGAGGAAAGAATGCATTACATATTTAACTCACTATATTCTTGAAAACCATTTGATCACTTGGCCATAGGTAAACCATCATGCAACTAGTATTTATGATATAAAAAGTAACTTTCTCCTTTTTTCTCCTCCTTTAATTCTAGGCGTAGTACAAGAAGAGTTCGAGAATTGTGGTGGCAGGGATTGCCCCCTAGTGTTCGTGGGAAAGTTTGGAGTCTAGCTGTAGGAAATGAACTAAATATCACTCCTGGTTTGTATTCTATGTTCAGTTATTCCCACACATACAAATAGTCATTTCCAGAGTTATAAAGTGAATTAGTAGAGTGACCTTTTAAAAAGGCACTACCATAAATTAAATGTCATTTTAAGAGCACACTTCATTCCCTGCAAACTTTGAATGAGTTTTAATAAGTTACTACATTTCTTATTATATTAATAAGATCGTGGTTTTTCCATTAGTGTTCAACTATCAACAATATTCTTTACATTCAAATATCATAAATTGAGGCAATTTCATAAACTTCTAAGATTCTGTATAGCAGTGAGTGAATACGTATATTCAAGGAAAGAGAAAATAGTCTAAATGTGCAAAGGCTTCCCCTTTACTCAAAACCAAATACTGGAGAAGAGGTACAGATGTCTTCCTACTTCTCTATTCATATCAGTCCTTTTGGAGTTTTTTTTTATTATTTAAAAATTTGAAGTTTAAAAATCAGACAAAGTAAGGAGACTCGGAGTTTTCTTATTTTCTTAAGTTTCTTAAAACCTTGAGAGATAGTAGTAACATGTAGAATAGTTTTAATGAATTAAAAAAAGTTTAGGTAGGATTATGATGCTATCAAATAGAAAAATAACAAAAAAGGTGCTAAATAGGTCTGAGTGAAAATGTTAATGCTAGACAATTAACACTATAGAAAAATTTAGGATCTCTTAATAGAGATAGTATATTGTTACTGTAACTTTTGAAGTTATCTGTTTGTATTTATTGAAAAAAAATATGTGTGTCAGGTGTGGTGGTCCATGTTTGTAATCTGAGCTACTCAGGAGGCTGGGACAGGAAGATTACAAATTTGAGGCCAGCCTCACCAATTTAGCAGAGCCCTATGCAACTTAGAAAGACTCTGTCTCAAAATAAAAAGATCTGGAGATGCAGCTCAGTGGTAAAGGGCCCCTGGGTTCAATACCCAGTACATACCACCCCCACCCCCTCAAAAAAAGAAAAAATATGCAATCAGAAATAAAATTCAGATTTTAAGTATCTTCAATCCAAACTCTCTTATTCTTAATTCTGTTATGAGCACTATTAGCAATTTGGTATATGATCTTCTAGATCTTTTTTCCATGTGCATAAAAGGTGTGTATCTACATGTGATCATTGTTAAGGTGTTTGGTTTTCCTTATTTTTCCACAAAAAAGAGTTTATGCCATAAGATTATTCTGTGGCTTAGTTTTTTACACTAGTTTATCTTGAACATTCCATGTCAGTACATAAAGTCTTCCTCATCGTACTATAACTATATTGTATTCCACAGCTTGGCAGTACAGTAATTTATTTGTTTTCATTGTGCTGGCCAAATCAAATACACATGTGAAAACAAATCACAGGTATATGTTAAAACAATATCAAAGCCAGGCATGGTAGCACACATCTATAACCCCAGCTACTTGGGAGGCTGAGGCAGGAGGAGGCAGGAGGATTGTGTTCCAGATCAGCCTCAGCAATTTAGTCAGACTCTGTCTCAAAATAAAAAATTTTTTAAAAAGGCTGGGGATGTAACTCAGTGGTTCAATCCCCAGCACCAAACAAGGAATATCAAAGTATTGTTTTTCATCCTTCAAATTAAGGGATTAAAGAATTATACATAAGGGATATGACTGAAAATAATTTAGAAATATGTGCTCAAAGTCTACAAAAACATAATCTTTGACGTATTTGTTCCAGTTCTAAGAATTTATTCTGGAGAAGTGCGCAGGACTGGAATAGGAGGTTTTCTATAATGATGTTCATTGCAGCAATCAGCATTGTAAATAATTGAACAGAATTATAACAAAAATTAAATCTTTACCTTAATTTTAAAAGCAACACCAACTTTGGATATCATGATTATGGTTTTAAAATTTATCACAAGCATTCTTGTAATAACATGTTATTTTAAAGAACTTTAAAAAAAAAAAGAAATAGAGTTTAGCCCATTCTGTCATCCTCTATATAGGACAGCTGTAAAAACTAAAATCAAACTATTTTATAGGTGTTCTATAAATTTTTAGAGATCATTATAGGTGTCCTATATCTAGGATGATGGGACATAATGGGTTTAGAAGAATTAGAAGTTTTAATATACCTTAGATAAAGTTAGGTTCTGTTATCTAGCTATTCTCTTCAAATAAAAACATATTTTTTTTGCTTTCTATGCTTGAAAGATTAAAAGGAATGTTTTTACATTATAGTCAGAAGTTTCAGTTAGATTTTAAATAGTCTTGATTAGTGGTAATTTGAAGTTTTTATTTTGCTTTGTAGTTCTCTTTTTTGTTGTTGATAACTTTGGTTTTAGAATGTGGGAAAGCTTGGTAATTTGGGCATCACAATGTTGGTTAAATAGGTGTTAACCTTATGTGACTCTGTAATCAAAAAATTCTTTTTATGTTTGAACTTCATGAAGTTTTGTAACATAAGTCATTTATCTTCAACATAATTTGAGGTCTTCTCTACCAAACATTTATGTATTTAGAAATGGAATGGGAAGTTAATTCTCTTCTTTTTCATTAGTGGTGTGGATTCTAAGTTTTGATTGAAGTAAATTTATTTTTTGATAATCCTGTTTACTTTGGAATGGCGGTAATAATTTGATGCTTTATTTGAATTTGTTTTAACCATGAAATTTATGACCACTAGAGAGCAGTAGCTAAGAGTAATGGCTCTAAAGTCAGTCAAATGTGATTGAAATCTTGGTTCCACTGTATATATTAGGTTTGTGACCTTGGGCAAATTACTTAACATCTAGAAGTCTTAGTTTTCTTCATCTGTAAAATGAGGATAAGATTCTATCAGCTATCTCAAAGGATTGTTTTTAGTGAAAGTGCTCTTTCCTAAGAGTATGTGTATCATCATTGTTACAAAAACAGAAAGTGAAACGTGCACTGAAATCAAAGTATTCTGTTAGGAAGTGTAAGGTACCATCCTTGGGCCTGCTTCAAGCTCTTTCTTGGTGGATTCAAAAATAAAATCAGGGGAGCCAGGTTTGGAATTAGACTGAGATGCAGTTAACTCTTATTAGACATAGCCTCTGTAAAACCTTCCCTAGAGAGAGATACTTTGATGTTCTGAGTTGCATCACTGCACTGCATTTTTATTACTGGACAAATTTCATGACTTCCAAAAATGATGGGTTTGTCTGTTGAGCTTTTCTTCTTCTGAGGAAGTTTTAAAATTTGTGTAGAATAATAAAATTGACCTGACTTAAAACTAGTTTGAAATTTAAAAAAATGTGAACTGGCATGCACAAGATCTTGGGTTCAGTTCCCAGTACCAAAAAGAGAAAAAAAAAAGTATGGAGTTACAATTTGATGTCTGATAACCCCAAGTAATTGCATACATACAATTTAAAATTATATACACCTCCTCTACCAAATTACTGTGTGATTAAACACAAGTAATAGAAATTTTAAGTTTGATTTTTTTCCTTTTAAAGTTCTTTCCAAATCATTAACACTAATGAAAAGTGAATAGAAAAGAGAAATAATTAAAGTAGCTAGAGTCTGTTTTACATATATGTAGTGAGTTATTTTATAATCTGATTCTCAGCAATATAAGAGTACATGTTTTGGTATAGTCAAAACATTGGAATACTGTGTTTTTAGGAAAAAAAAACCATACCTACTAATGTGGAACAATTTCTAATAACAAAGTAGGATACAGGTCAATGCATGTAATCTGTTGCCACTTTGTTGTTTTTTTTAAAGGAGGCTATCTAGGTATATATTTTCACATGCATATTTTCATCTTTGAAAAGTTTATGGGAGCTCTGGTAACCATAGTTGTATCTGAGAGAAGGAAATTGAATTTTTACTCTGTATTATTTTGTACTGTTTATATTTTTTAGAAATCATGTCCATGTTTTACCTTTAAAAATAAATAAATTTTAAATAAGAATTAATTTAAACCAGGCAAAATGATGCATGCCTGTAATCCCAACTACTCAGGAGGCTGAGGCAGGAGGATCACAAGTTTGAGGCCAGCCTGGGCAACTTAATGAGACTTTGTCTCAAAATAAAGTAAAAGGACTGGAATGTAGCTCAGTGGTAGAGTGCTTGCCTAGCATGCACAAGACCCTGGGTTCAATCACCAATACTGCCAAGAAAACAAAAATTAAGTAAAAAATGTTCTTGGTGTTTTGGACAATCCATAAATGTTGGTGGGCAAGAAATACCTTTTGCTCTTCTATCACTGAAATTTCCTATTTTTATGTAATTTCAATTATCTGTAATGTTTAGAAAGTAAAGACAATTAAAATTTGAGAGTTGAGAAAAGTGTTACAGTTTTTTCTGTTCCTGAAGTTTTTTGAGACTGAGTATGGAATCATAATGGTATTCTCAAAAAGTGATTGATAGGGATAGGGATAGAAATTTTTGTATGCAGACTTTAGGCCAATTCCACATGAAGTACAGGTAGCTTTAGCTAGAAATACAATAATAGAGAAACCAATTTAAGGAGAGGAAGAAAGCAAGAACTAACATTTATTGAGGGTGTATAAAGTGCCAGGAGCTTTACATAAAATATCTTGTTTAGGGCCAGGGCGGTAGCTCAGTGCAGAGTGCTTGCCTAGCATGTGTGGCGCACCGGGTTCAGTCCTTAGCACCAAATAAAAATAAGCAAATAAAACAAAGGCATTCTGTCCATATACAACTACAAAAATTTTTTTTAAAAAAATATTGTTTAATCATCAGTAAACCTGTAAGTAGGTGTTATTTTTCTCCAGTTTACAGATGAAGAAAGCCAAGTTCCAGAGTGGTTAAGTAACTTTCTTGAAGTCCCACAGGTAGTAAGTGGCAGGATTGAAATAAGAATCGGGTCTGAATGGCTCCAAAATTTATGCTTCTACTATTGCAGAATGACACTCCTTGAGTAAAATTATATTCTTCCTGCCTCATACTTGATTTCTATATTATAACTTCTTGAATAGTCACTCACCAGCATTTGTATTTGCTGCCTGATTGTCTAATGAGTAGAATCAAGTGTTTTAAGTACTATTTTTTGATACCTGCTACACGTTTAATATGTAAAGAATGAAAATAAAAATATGTGAGTGTATTTCTTATGATTTATAAATTTTTTCCCCAGAACTTTATGAAATCTTCCTTTCAAGAGCAAAAGAACGGTGGAAAAGCTTCAGTGAAACAAGTTCAGAAAATGATACAGAAGGTGTGATTTTTGTTTTTAATAATTTCAGCATGAAAATCTAGTTAATGAAGATAATAATGTGGTTTTATACCATGTGCCAGGAACTGTGGTAACTCCTTTACATACATTATCTCATTGAATCTTAATAATCTTTTACAAAGGTATTATTCTGAATTATACAAGAGAAAACTGAGGAGCTGGGTGTGGTGGTGCACACCTATAATCCTAGCACTTTGGGAGGCTGAGGCAGGAGAGTCATGAGTTCAAAGCCAGCCTCAGCAACGGCGAGGCACTAAGCAACTCAGTGAGACCTTGTCTCTACATAAAACACAAAATAGGGCTGGGGATGTGGCTCAGTGGTCGAGTACCCCTGAGTTCAATCCCTGGTACCAAAAAAAAAAAAGAGAGAGAGAAAACTGAGGCTTAGAGAAGTTAAATAACTTGTAAGCAGAGAAGGTGGGATATAAACCAGATTAGTTGTACTCTGAAGCTCAGGATTTAAATCATAGCAGTTAAGGTTAATGGTCAGTGAAGTAGTTTTAGGCCAAGCTCTTACTTAAGGATAGAGGTTCTTCATACCTCACTGTGACCTCATCTTTCCCCATCCACTGACTTTCACTTATTCCCTAGTATTTATAATTCTTTTTTTTTTTGGCACCAGGGATTAAACTCAGGGGTACTCGACCACTGAGCCACATCCTCAGCCCTATTTTGAAGAGACAGGGTCTCACCGAGTTGCTTAACACCTCGCCATTGCTGAGGCTGGCTTTGAACTCGTGATTCTCCTGTCTCAGCCTCCCAAAGTGCTGGGATTACAGGCGTGAGCCACCATGTCTGGCTATATTTACAATTCTTATTGTGCCTTATTCTTTGTTCATTTATCTCACCTCTAGCCCTCTTCTTTCCCTCTACCCTCATCAATATTTTTTCCTAATCAGTTTTGGAGAAAACAAGAAAATTTTCTCTTTCTCATCATAGTTTATTGAGTTTAAGTAAATTTACTTAACTATTTATTGTGCTTTAATAATGGGGAGGAGTTTTTTTGTCACTTTTATATATCTGTTTTACTTCATAGAAAGCAAACCCTCTTCTCTTGCCTGTAAGTAAAACTCATTGTGTCCAAATGAACACAGTTTTGGATAGAGAAATGGTGCCTATCTTATAGTGGTTTTCTAGAAAGATACTAATTTTTTTATGGTTTAAAAAGGTGAATATTAGGGTGGGGAAATTTTATTAAACAAGATTAGAGAGAAGACTTGATTTCTAGGTTTATGTAAGTACATCCTGAGTCCTGTTTGCTATGTCAGTTATTTGTGGGGAACTAAAAGTACAAGGAAGGTGAAGATGTAAAAGTTTTAGTCCTATTGGTAGGACTTCAACTGTTTCATTATTCTTTTTGTTTTTTTTTTTTAATGTTTTTTTTTAATATTTTTTTTTTAGTTACAGATGGACACAATGTCTTTATTTTATTGCTTTGTATGTGGTGCTGAGGATCGAACCCAGGGCCTCACGCATGCAAGGCAAGCGCTCTACCGCTGAGCTACAATCCCAGCCCCTCATTATTCTTTTTGAACTCTTATGAAGCATCAAAATTATAAGAATTAAAATAAGAAACTAATTTCTGAGACATTTTGTTATGAGTAGATAAAGTTTCACTTTGGTAGAAATTGAATTTTTTATTCTACAAGATATTTGAATTCTTAATATTTTTGCCTCATAAACTTAAAATAGAAATTTTATCCCAAGACTTAAAATTTTTCAGAATTGCCCCTGACATAGGAAAAGTTTAAAATATAAATCAGAAGTTCTGGACTATTTAAATCACTGTTTTCTCATTTCCTGAATATTTATATTTCACCGTTGTTATTTAACTCTTTGGCCATTATTTTTTCAAATATTACTTCAGCTCCATCTCTCTTGTTCTCCTTCTAGTACTTCAGTTATATCTATGGTAGACCATTTAATAAGCCTCTTACACTTTAAAATTTTTTTCTCTTTCTGCTTCAGTTTGAATGATTTTTATTAATCTGTAATCAAGTTTACTAATCCTTTTTTCTATCTAGTATATTATTTAATCTATCCAAAGAGTTTTTAATTTTAGGTGGTATATTTGTAATTCTAGAATGTTCACTTGGTTCTTGTTATATTATATTTCTTTGTTGAAGTTCTTTATCTTTCCATACCATATTTTATGCCATCTTTTCCCTATTTTTAACATATTTATAACAGACCACATTCTTATGTATTAATTCCAACACTGGATTATCCATTGGTCTGCTTCTGTTGGCTCATTTTCCTCTTGATTATAAGTCCCATTTTACTGCTTCTTTGCATATCTTAAAAGTTTTAATGGTATGCCAGATACTGCATATAAAAAGCATACAGAAAACAAAACTGATGTTTCCCTTTCAGAGGAAGCAGGCTCTTTCCTTTCAGGTAGTTGGATTAGGGATTTAGCACCTTAATTTAATCAGTAATTAACCTAAATTTGGTAAGAGTTGCAGCGCCAATAGATTTAGTGCATCTCAGGTTTCAGATTACTTGATGGGAAAAACTGTCCTATATTAATTACAGGCTTTTCCTCCAATAAGATGCTCTGCCAAGGACCATGTGACTTTGGGTGATTTCATTTTACTTTCAAACCTGACCCCCTACATTCAGCAAAAGTTCCATAGAGGAAAATCAGATATACCAAATTCAGGGCTCCTCCAGATTCCTCTATCATTTCAGTCTTATTTGGCCATGAAAACACCTTTTGTTTTTCTTTCCTCAAGTAGAGTGCTTTTGCCTCTGGCAAGCTCAATTCTTAACCCATTCCTAGATTTGGTGGAGGCTTCTAGGAAGAAAAATGGCCACTTTCATAGGAAAGGTTCCTCCCCTCCTGTAATTTTAAGTCTGCTAGACCTCTGTCTGTCAGCTCTATGGTAAAGATATGATATTTGTATTTTTTTCCGTAATTATTACTATGGGAATGACAATCCTGCCCTTACATTTTATAAAAACTGGAAGCAGAGTTCTTTCACTATATATTTTTCTGATAAATGTATAGATATTTTCTTCACATTAGACTTTAAGTTCTAGCAAAAGTTATATGGCATTTCTTGAAATTTCTTGAAGATTCCACTTTTAACTTTCCTGGAATAACACATATGTGTGATCATTCTGTGTTTACAAAATTGAACTTGTTACAACCAAGTGATTATTGAAATTTTATCTACTTGGTAAATACAGGTGTATCTGTTGCTGACCGAGAGGCCAGTCTGGAATTAATTAAATTGGACATATCCCGTACATTTCCATCTCTCTACATCTTTCAGAAGGTGAGGGTTTCTAACTAACTTGCAACTACTATTTTTTAGTCTTTCAATGTCCAAAGGGACAAATTCTCTAAATGCATAGCTATTATTTTTTAAAAGGCAGAACTAGAAAAATTGGGGTCCTTATACAAAAAAGTACAAAACTAATAGAAAATTTCTAGTATTTTATTCTGCTGATGGACATACATTGTAGTTAGCAAAGCACATAATACCTTTTGTGTAATAAGTACTTGATACCTTTTTATTATGGTGAATTTGGTTTTTATTCTATAAGATATTTGAATTCTTGCCAGGTGCTGTGGGACACGCCTGTAATCCCAGCAGTTTGGGAGGCTGAGACAGGAGAATCCGAGTTCAAAGCCAGCCTCAGCAAAGGCAAGGCGCCAAGCAACTTAGTGAGACATTGTCTCTAAATAAAACACAAAACAGGGCTGGGGATATGGCTTAGTGGTCGAGTGCCCCTGAGTTCAATCCCTGGTACTACCCCCCAAAAAAGATATTTGAATTCTTAATATTTTTGCCTAGTAAATTATTAAAATATAAAAAAGTTTGTCCCAAGATTTAAAATTTTTCAGAATTGCCACTAAAATAGGAATAGTTTGTTTTCATATTTAGTTTTTACAGGAAAAAGTGGTTAATTATTTTTAAGTTCTACCATTGAAATGGGAAGAAATAGTTTTATAACAGGGTATATGATTGATAAAATGAGATAAAAGTTTTTACTGTTTATGTTAAAATCATTAATACAATTTAATTTAGTTGTAGTTTGATGGTTTTCTTTTGTTGAAATTGTATAACATAAAATGAAATCACTGGGTATTTAGCTCGGTCCTAGAGCATGTGCTTAACGTGTATGAGGCCCTGGATTCAGGTTCCAGCAATTCCCTCCTGCCCTGGCCAGAAGAAAAAAAGAAGAAAAAAAATAATAATCTGTGTTAATTACACTCCTATTGTACCAAATCTAGAAGTCTTTAAAATTGTTTGCACATTATATAGCTTTCATTCATCAAGTGAGTATATTTGACTTTTTTGTTATTCATGATAAATATTTTTATTAATAATTTTGAAAATATCTCGGCAGAATACATTTAGAATATTTTTGACAAACTAGTCATTTAGGAAATGCTACAATTTTTTAACATGAAATAACTTAGAGACAATTACTTATATAGTTTAAAATTTCATTTTTCTCTCCTAAGGGTGGCCCATATCACGATGTTTTACATAGTATCTTAGGGGCATATACATGTTACAGACCTGATGTTGGTTATGTAAGTATTTGTTTCAATCTGTTTTTTGAATATGAAAATTTTATCTATACTTTTACCAGATTTCTTATGTTATATTAGATATTTGCAGATATAGATTAAATACCTGTGAGTGTTTTCTTCAAACTGATAAATTTACCTAAAGAGGAAACTTTCCATTTCTTGTCAGGAGCTTATAAGACTGGCTGCCAGCTTTCTGGGAGTGCTACTAGGGATTTTTCATCATTTGTTTTGTAAAATTTTATTTAATGCTTCTGCTGTCAGTGTGATTCCTTTATCCCCCCTCTCACTATCCCTCTTTCCCCTTACTATTCCTCTGTAAAATAAAATCTCTTATGTTCTGGCAAGGGAAGAATAGGCACATATCCAAAAAAGAGGGGATTTCCTCCTTTTATAGACTAAACCAACCCTACTTTTAGCCCTACCACTCAGTTTCAGAAGCATCTAATAACTTCAGAGCCTGAACCTTACAGCATTTTGTGGCTGAATTGGCTCACTGATTATTGGCTTCCTCCTCTACAGATCTTTGACTTTCAACATCTCCCTTTATTTAAATTAAAATTTATAAAATGCCATTAACATCTTTTATATACTGTTCATATCCTTTTCCATTTTCTTTGTTCTCTTAAGTTAATACTCATTTTTTCTTTACTGTTATTTTAGTTAGATTTTGGGAGGGAACAAAGAGAATGTGAGTGTTCAATAGCCACATTTAACTAGAAGGTATGAAACCATCATCATTTCACCTTTGCCTTAAAATAGAAGAACTTAAGGGTCCTCACTATAAAGTGGCTGTCTGATACAACTTACTTTGTTTCGTTGCATGTTCATTTGTGTTTGTTCATTCATGCACTCAATAAATATTTGCATGCTTATTATTATTGCTATATGCTAGGCATTGTTCTAGGCACTTGAGATACCTTAGTGAACAAAATATTACTCCCCTTATAATGCTTACAGTTTAGAAGGAGGAAACTGACAATAAAAAACAAACAAGTGAATCAGGTTATAGTAAAAGGTGACAAGTGCTGTGGAAAAAGTATGGTGTGGTAATGGGGAGAATTGCCATGTTTGGGGTGGAGCAGGTTGTGTTAAAAATGGAGGTAAGATAATCCTTATGGAGAAAGTGAAATTTGAGTAAAAGAATCTTTAAACTCTCTTGCCTCAGGTATTTAAAAGGGTGTATCCCTTGCACACATTTAGGTTGCCATTTAATTTTTTTCATAGGGAGTTTAACTATAAAGGATTAAATTTTTGGTACTGAACATTTTATATTTCTTTTAAACATGCATGCAGTGGGATTTAAATACTGTCATGACTTTTTCATGATTAGATTCAAATTAAACAGTTTTGATAGGAACACTACCATAAATGACATGTCCTTTTCAGTATGTCACATCATGAATAGATAGATACAGAATGTTCAGGAGACTTGGACTCTGAAAAAACTGTGGAAACAATTTTTCTTATTTTCCTATAATGTATGCACAAAGTGATATACAGTGAATTTTAATGAGCCTTAAATAGTTTTGTGAATATGCATAAAATAAAATCCTAAGTGGTAAAGTTATTTATTTTTTAGTAGTATATAAAATAATTATATTACTTTTTTATTTTTATATTTTTGACATGAGGGCTTACCCATGTTGCCTGACTTCAAACTCACAGTCCTACCACCTCAGCCTCCTGAGTAGCTGGGGTTACGGGCACATGACACAGTGCCCAGCTATAATACTACTTGTAATTAACAGCATATTGTATTCAATTAAATATAGTTTTAATCCCTTTATTTGTTTTTCTACCATTCTATTACAGATGGTTAAAAGTTTTCCCCTAGTATCCATTCAAGATATATTGTGGATTAAGAATACAGTCATGAACAAATAAACATGGTCTGGCCTCTGTATTAGTTTCCTATTGTTGCTATAACAAATTACCACAAACTTAATGGCCTTAAACAATGCAATTAACAGTTCTTCAGGTCAGAAGTCAAAACAGATTTCACTGAGTTCAAGTCAGGATATTGGCAGGGCTGTGCTCCTTCTGTGGGCTCCAGGGCTGAATCCATTTCCTTTTCTATTCTGCCTTTTAGAAGCTGTCTTCATTTCTTGGCTTATGGCTTCAAAGCCATCAGTGTAGCATTTAAAATCTCTGACTCTCCTTCTTCTCTTTTTTACTTCTAAGGTCCTTTGATGATTGCTTTGGGTCCACCCAAAAAGGATAATCCTGTTTTAAGGTTTTATTTAATCTCATATGCAAAGTCCCTCTTGCCATGTAGTATAACACTTTCACAGATTCTGGGAATTAGGCCTTGAAAATCTTTGAGGGACAATTAATCTGCCTAATACAGTCTCTGTCCTCGTGGGATTTATATTCTAGAAAATCAAACAGCCAATTATTGTATAATCTCCAAGGAAGTTCGAGAAGTAGGAAAGCAAAGAAATATGGGATCATAGAAGCTAAGAGAGTGCTGCTATGAGGATAGGAAGCTACCCACTGGGTATTACAATAAATATCATTGATATTGCTGATGAGAGAAGTCAACATTATATAGTAATGGAGCAGGAATCTATACTGAAGTATGCTACAATGTAAAAAGCATCAAGCCGGGTGTTGCATGCCTGTAATCTCAGAAATGTGGGAGGCTGAGGCAGCAGGATCTCAGGTTTGAGGCCAGCCTGGGCAATTTAGTGAGAAGACCCTATCTCAAAAAATAAAAGTGTTTGGGATATGGCTTTGTGGTAGAGCACCCCTGGATTCAGTTACCAGTGCTGCCCAAAAAAAAAAAAAAAAAAAAAAAAAAAGAAAGGAAAAACCTGAGAAAGTAAAGATAGTGATAAATAGTGATTTTAGGCAACCTTTTCAAAATATTTGACTGGGAAAAAGACATTGCATCATTACAATTATTCTAATACAGAGATTGTATCAATACAATTATTCTAATACAGAGATTGTATTAGGCAGATTAATTTGTCCCTCAAAGATTTTCAAGGCCTAATTCCCAGAATCTGTAGTCTCCCTGTGTGAATTCATCATACAGATCTCTACTAGAATAAATATTTGACATCTTGTTTAAATTAAATGGATATACAATTGCTACTGATAACTCACAAGCAAACATCTATATTCCTTGGCCTTTTACTCAAGGCCTTTCATAATATAAATATATCCTACTTTTCTCAGATGTCTTCCATTTCTCATAAGTCTTGTGCTCCACCTGGGCTAGTCCTGTTATTCCCATTTCTTCTGTTGTGCCTATGCTTATTTTATATCCTGGAATGGTGTTTACCCCATTTTTTCTCCTCTTTAGCATGAATCTAGGTTATCTGAATACCTACAAACTCTTCATTCTTGGAATTTTAGCAGCACATTTTATAGACCTTTTGTATTCTTAGTTTATTTCCAACTCAGAGAGATGTGTTGTAAAAATGAAGATAATCACCTGACTTGCACTAAACTTTGTGATTCTATACTCTATATTTTGAAAGAATTTAGAGAGGAAATGAAAACTGAATAGATAGCACACTGAGATTTTTGTAGCAATTAAAAACTGATACATTTTTTTCCTCAAAACTTTTCCATCATACTTATTAAACCATACCACATGAACAAGAAATGTAAAATTAGAATTCATAACTCTTATGAGTGTTCTGTATTTGCTTTTGCTGGGAAGTAAAAAGAAGTCTTGGTAAATTCTACTTTGTAACATAACTTTGTAATTTTTTAGGAATCCAATTAAATAAACTGTAGAGAATTGATATTTTAAATCCGTTTTGATTTTTTTTTTTCCTTTTGAAGGTCCAAGGGATGTCCTTCATTGCAGCAGTGCTCATTCTCAATTTGGAAGAGGCAGATGCTTTCATTGCATTTGCAAATCTCCTGAATAAGCCATGTCAATTGGCTTTTTTTCGTGTGGATCACAGCATGGTATGAACATGGAATGAACTGTTTCTTTTGTATGTACTGTATTCTGAATGCTCCTGTAAAGTAAAAAAACAATAATTAGAAGACTAAGGTAATCTGAATATGAACTTTTCATTGAATTATAGTTTTGGTAATGCTTGATGAGAAGACACAAAGAGGTGTCTTTGTGTCTATTAATAATAAGGATTTATTTCTTTTTTTCTAGAGTATATTCCTTTATAACTTTATTGATTTTTCTATCTGCAGATGTTGAAATATTTTGCAACATTTGAAGTTTTCTTTGAAGAAAATCTCTCCAAACTATTTCTTCATTTCAAGTCTTACAGTCTTACACCAGACATATACTTGATAGACTGGTAAGTCATAATATACATAACAAATAATAATGAAAAGGAGGTAAATTATAACTTTTTCTGTGCTTTAGGAACTATTGTAAATCTCATGCACAGGATCAAACATATTAAAGAACTTTTTCTTAGAAATAGAGAAACTTCCACATTTTTCTTAGAAATAGAGAAACTACCTTTGTTGAACTTTGGAGATGTATTTGATTTAGAGTGTGGACTCTGGCCAGGTGCAGTGGCACATGTCTGTAATCCCAGCAGATCGGGAGGCTGAGGTAGGAGGATTGCAAGTTCAAAGTTAGCTTCAGCAACTTAGTGAGGCCCTAAGCAACTTAGCAAGACCCTCTTTCTAAATAAAACATAAAAAGAGCTGGGGATATTGCTCAGTGGTTAAGCACCACTGGGTTCAATCCCTGGTATCCTCCCACCCTGCCCAAAAAGAATATGGACTCTGGGTTTAAATCAGAATCTCTCAATTTGTGTTTCAGATTCTTATCTATAAAAGGGATTAGTAATATTTATGTCTTTAGTTGTTGCTTTATACGTTTTATTTCTTTTAAGACCTAGCATACACTAAGCTCTCAAGAGTCAGTTGCTATTTATTATTTTTAACACACAAGGTCTTATAATAGTTTTGATAGTGTATCCAGATTTCTGACAGAAGAGTAATGCCTTATTTAGGTGCTTTATCTTTCTAATTCAAGATCTGTTGGAACTTGGAGCAGTAGCCAATTGATTTTAGAATGATGGGTGAATTTTATCAAAGAGATGGAACAGTTGATCTAAGATAGTTTGTCAAGAGTACACATGGAAGGTTAAACTTTAAGTCCTAGTCATTCAAAATCATGTAAGTGGTATTAAGCTTTAATGTAGAAAAATAATAATTGATGTTATTGATCAAATATGATACCTTTCCAGTTATTTGAACCTTTTGGGACCTTCTTTGTGTGTTGTGTGTGTGTGTGTGTGTGTGTGTGTGTGTGTTGGGGATTGAACCTAGGGCCTTGTTAGGAAAGCACTGAACTACATCCTCAGTCCTTTTTTGAAAAAAATTTCATCTTAAACACCAGGCTGGTGATCCTCCTGCTTTATCCTCCCTAGTAGCTAGGATTACAAGCATGTAATTCCAGCTTGGGCCTTCTTCTACATAGGCTTAAAAAAAAAAAGAGTTATTTTCCAATGTATACTCTTTGATTTTCACTAGGAATATTAGAGTTCCTCTGGGAAATACCCAAGATAATGGGAATAAGGATTTTATATCACGAAACTCAGAGAATTGAGATCAAATACTAATTTTGTGAGGAAGGGGGGAAAAAAAAACCCTCAGTTCTCATTTTTGAGGAACATGGAGCATATCATTTTCACAATTGATAGAGGGAATGAGTGAGTACTTTGTATTAGAAACTGTACCAAGGCATTCCTGATACCCTTTTTCATTTTATGCAGAAAAATTACTAATCTCTGCACTATCAAGAGTGTGGTTTGGTCACACAGTTAAATGTATTTATAATTTAAGAAGTGGAGACGAACTTTTCTTTTTTTCTTTTTTTTT
This sequence comes from Geosciurus inauris, assembly GCA_004024805.1. Taxonomy (NCBI): domain Eukaryota; kingdom Metazoa; phylum Chordata; class Mammalia; order Rodentia; family Sciuridae; genus Geosciurus; species Geosciurus inauris. Next base: position 44,864 of record PVHX01008333.1, on the reverse strand, counting down.
TTTTGGTACCGGGGATTGAACTCAGGGATACTCGACCACTGAGCCACATCCCCAGCCCCATTTTGTGTTTTATGTAGAGACAGGGTCTCACTGAGTTGCTTAGCGCCTCGCCGTTGCTGAGGCTGGCTTTGAACTCGCGATTCTCCTGTCTCAGCCTCCCTAAGTGCTGGGATTACAGGCTTGAGC
>PVHX01008333.1:0-44578 GCA_004024805.1 Geosciurus inauris | reverse complement strand
AGACGAACTTTTGTTTCACTACCTTTGTTGAACTTATTACATACAAATCCCAGAATCAGTTTTTCAAGACAGGAATGAGTAAATGGCAGTGCTAAATTTTTTGTTTGTTTTGTTTTGTTGGAGAGCCTTTAGTTCTCTCCCTCAGATTCCATCAGCCCTATCTCAGCTAATCAGAATAAAAAGTTGTGTCATGGGCTGGGGTTGTTGCTCAGTGGTGGAGCGCTTGCCTAGTGCGTGTAAGGCATTGGGTTTGATTCTCAGCACCACATGTAAATAAAATAAAGGTCCTTCGATGCTGGGGTTATGGCTCAGTGGTAGAGTGCGCATCTAGCATGCGTGAGGCACTGGGTTCAATCCTCAACACCACATAAAAATAAAATAAAGAGATTCTGTCCACCTACAACTAAAAAATAAATATTAAAAAAAATAAAGATCCTTAAACAACTTAAAATTTTTTTTTTAAATTGTGTCCTTTTATTTGCTAAGGCAATTTTAAGACAAGTCTCCTAGTACCTATTCTCCTACTTCCCAAACCAGAATGCCACCTGAAGCACCATTGGATAAAGAATTACATGGTCAGACATTGTCAGAAGGGGTAGGAAAAGCCATTTTGGTGATTCTTTTGGAAAAGAAGTAATACGTAAAGCTTAGTGGAGGGGAAAACAAAACAATGGATGTTTTCTGGAAGGGGAAGTGAATTATTATAGGTGTATATTAGGTTACTAAAGATTATATTTAGGTTCCTTATACACTAGTAATAAGTAATTTTTATTGAACATGCCTTTCCTTTTCTTTTCTCTTTTTGGTGATGGAATTCAACCCAGGGCCTTGCACATATTCAACATGCATTGTCACTGAGCTACACCCCCAGTCATGAGCTTTTCTTACCATCCTAAACACTTTGTATTTATTAATTCCTTTAATATTCAAGACAATCCTAGGGTAGACAGTATTATTATTTTTTAGTTTACTAAAGAAGGAAACTGAGGCACAGCAAGGCTAAATATGTTGGTCAAGCTCAAGTAACTCAGTGGCAAATTTAAATTCAAACCCACGCACTGTGGTTTCAGATTCCATACCCTTAACCACTAGGCTATTATACATTTGGAGTTTGTACTAGGCTTTGCCTTTATGTAAATTGTGAATTCCCATAATTTTATTATTTATTACTTAATTTTCCATTATTCAAGTTTGAGGGAATAAGCCATATTTTATTTGCTGTTTTATCCCTAATTGTTTTTTTATTGAACTACAAAGCACAATAATTATTTATTTACCATTATTCTTTTTCTATAAAGATGCTTAATGAGTGAATGAATTAATAAATGAAAATTTCAAGACTATTTTTCCTCCTAATTTTAGGATCTTTACACTCTATAGCAAGTCACTACCACTTGATCTGGCCTGTCGAGTCTGGGATGTCTTTTGCAGAGACGGAGAGGAATTTTTATTTAGGACTGGATTAGGAATCCTCCGGTTATATGAAGATATTCTCCTACAGATGGATTTTATTCATATAGCACAGTTTCTAACTAAATTGCCAGAAGATATCACATCAGAAAAGCTCTTCAGTTGTATTGCAGCCATTCAGATGCAGAATAGCACCAAAAAATGGACTCAGGTAGAATGGCATTTTAAAATTTCTAACAGATATGCTAAAATAATCAGTTGACTTCTTGTAAAAAAGTTACTATTTCTGAAATGTTAATGCATAAATTAAAAATTATAGTATCTTTAAAAAATAATTTTGGGCCAGGCATGGTGGCACACGCCTGTAATCCCAGTGGCTCAAGAGGCTGAGGTAGGAGGAACAAGAGTTCAAAGCCAGCCTCAGCAAAAGTGAGCTGCTAAGCAACTCAGTGAGGCCCTTTCTCTAAAGAAAATACAAAAAAGGGCTGGGGATGTGGCTCAGTGGTTGAGTGCCCCTAGATTCAATCCCCAGTACCAAGTAATAATAATAATAGTTATTATTTATAATTATTATTATTGTTGTATAATTATTATTTAATATTATTATTATTAATGAGTGAATGGATTAATAAATGAAAAATTTCAAGACTATTTTTCCTCCTAATTTTAGGATCTTTATACTCTATAGGAAGTCACTACCACTTGATCTGGCCTGTCGAGTCTGGGATGTATTTTGCAGAGAGGGAGAGGAATTTTTATATCTTATATGTTTATATATGTTATATGTTATATGATGATCATGATGATGATGATTATTTTTATTATTTTGGGCTTTGAAAAAGCAAGAGTCTAAAATAGATTACATCTCTTCTACATGTCCAAATTTATAGCTTTATTTTTATGTAAGTTCAGTAATATTTTTTATTGAAACCCAAATCACAATAACCATTTCTTTTTTTTTTTTTAATGGACACAATGTCTTTATTTATTTATTTTTATGTGGTGCTGAGGATTGAACCCAGTGCCTCACGCATGAGAAGCAAGCACTCTACCACTGAGCTACAATCCCAGCCCTGAGCTACAATCCCAGCCCACAATAACTGTTTCTTTAGCAGAGCTGTTAAATAATTACTTAGATATGTGAAATAGACAATGATTTTATTAAACTTCTATGTACTAAAGGTTGGTAGGAGAAAGAATATATATAATCATGGCTTTTTTGACTGTATTGTTAGTGAAGGGAAATAATGGTCTAAGTTAAGTGACATAAAAGAAGCATTATGTCTTGATCTATTAATGATATGACAATTGGCATTATAATTGCACAGATTTATTGCTTATGAAAATGGAATGTAGGAATGAATGTTGGTCCAGACAATGTTCTGCAACTCAATATATTTGGCAACTGATGAAAATTGGAATTGAATCATATTCCATAAAATTAGACTTAAAAAATGGGAATTTGAGAATGAAAAAATTTCAGGGATAATTAAGTGTACTAAAGCTTTTTAATGTTTATAAGCTGTAGTTATTTAAATCCCTTTAATTTGGGTGGTAGATTTTGAGGATTAATCTTTATTTTATATAATTTCCAGGTCTTTGCATCTGTAATGAAAGATATTAAAGAAGGAGACAAGAATAGCAGTCCTGCTCTGAAAAGCTAATCTTCAAAATTAACAGACTAACTGAAATATAAAAAATGTGTGTTTTTTTTTGGGGGGGGTGAGGGGATGAAAGTTTTCTGTTTCCTATGTAAAAAGCATGAAAGAAAATTGTTGGAGAAATCTAAAAGAATCAAGAGGTGGAAAACTGCTGATTTTAAATTCCATGGCTGAAGCAAAGGAAATAAGGAATTTATTAACAGTATTAATAAAAAAGTATTTTGTAGGGAAAGCCATTTTTCAGAGGAAAAAGTTTAAATGGTTATTTCATACTCCATAATCTGGAGTGAACAGTTTAATGCAATAAATTTTTTAAATAACTTCAAAGATACTTCGAATTTTTACATCTTTTCTTTTTTAACAATTACCACGAAGGCACTTTGGAGGTCACGTAGGATTGTTAAATACTAATTTAACCTTCAAAATACTATAGTATAAATATTATCTCCAGTTCTGACCGTTTGAAGGTATTCTAGATCAAGAATTAGCAACTTTGATTGTGAACTAAGTCACTGAATTGTTTATCTTCATTCACAGATTGGGGCAAATTTAAGTTATCTGGGAACTGGAATATTAGTAGGAGATTGTTTCTTGTTTGTTTAGGTGTTTTCCCACAGTATTGTTGTCTATTTGTTTTTGATGGGAAATTCTTCTTCTTTCTTAAGGAATTCCTATCATTCAAGGAATTTGTCTTTCTGTTCTAGTATAACAAATTGTTCACCTAGTAAGTAATTTAACATTAAGAAAACTAAATAGGATGAAAATTCTTTGCACTTTAATGGACTGAAGACTTGACTTTGGGAGTAAGTCCAAAAGTATAAATGAGATTTTTCACTGGTTAGAGTAAAAAGTAATGAATTCTGAGAGTTCTTAAATAGCATACTACTTGATAAGACTTTAAAATTTTTAGTTAAAATTCCTTCTCTGTCTATAAAAACAAAATTTATTAATTCCAGTTTGAAATTTGAAATCTTATATGTAGCTAAGTTCATTCTATATGAAACACTATGCATAAGGGCTTTTTTAAATAATCAGTGGAAATAAAAATTAAGTTTTTTAGTCTAATTGATGGCATAGCCGATAAATTATTAATCATTGGTATATTTAAACTAACAAGTTTGGGAGTATTGTTAGTGTAGTGACTGCCTCTTTAAAAGTATGGGACCAGAGAGTATCCAAATACTTTTACTGTTTGGGTCCTTCTAGCCTAGGGACTACTAGTGGAATCCTTAGAAGTTAACCGCTGTCATAGGGACTGGCTTGGTGGAAACTGGTAGTGTAATAAAATACTGAGGGAGTACCCAGAGTCTTAACAGGTTTTAGGATGACCTTCTAAGTCTGGTAACTATTTCCTTGGTATTGGTGGCCCTAATAGAGGAGATGTAACCTCTGGCTGTAATCTCATTGAGGTTATACTACCTGTCTAAATTTAATCTTACTTTTATGCATTCATTTCCTGAAGTGGACCTAAGTTACTGTATTTCTTTTTCTTATTTTTTTATTATTGTACAGTTTCTTTGCCTTTCAAGTGTAAATGTATATATACATATATATAATGTAAATACAAAGATTTCACTAAAAACCACTAGTAACAATTACCATGTAAATAAAACTTGCAAGCAGAGTAACTACTTGAAATGAGTCGTCATTACTTTGGGAATATCTGGTTTAGTCAATCAACTCTGGAGAAGAAAAGGAATGCACATCTTTGGGGAGGAAAGGTCAAGTTTCTCTTCCAGGAGATGCACTAAGACTTCAGTCTTGAGACTCTCAGTACTGGCAGCTAAAATACTGTACTGTATCTCCTTTATTTGAACCTTGTATACAGGCAATATGTGGATGTTCACATGGTCAGTGTATGGCAGTTTGTTTTTTGATCAAAGTATTTGTGCAGTTAAAAGTAACTTTTCTTAAAATATCCAAAATAATGTGAGATTTAATATGATGTTTTGGTTGCTTATGTATTCACACACACATACCCCTTAACTGTTGTGTGCCACCTGCCTTAATTGTTCCTTTAGCCCAGGTCTACACTGCATTATTCACTATTTAAATTGCTACTAAGATTCCAAGAACTAGTTTTAAAGTCGGATTTTGTTGATTTTTTTTTTACACTGATGGCCTACATATGTTATTGGTTTGAGTATATTTGGGTTTACAAAAATAATTTTTTTTTTGACACTTGCAAAAGAACATTGAAATTTTCAAACCTTCTAATTTCAGGATAATAGCTTTCCTTGTAGTATAAGAACCAATGCTGTTTTTTGTTTGTTTGTTTGTTTTGTTTGGGTTTTTGTTGTTTTTTTTTTTTACAGTGTCCAACTCTAAATTATAGTCTACATTATTGGAGGGTATTATTCTAAAGTATAAAATAATCATGAAATAATTTATCCTACTTTGTAAAGTCATATAAATTATTTTGACTTTTCCTTTTTGGATAAAATTAGATTTGTTTGGATAAAATTGGGTTCTGAGAGCATATTTAGATAACAGGAATTGGTATAAAAGTGGTGTGAGGTAGCATTGGAAAATTGGATTTTCGTTTGCCAACTAATTGACACACAGTGTTAGAACCTCTGGAAAACAAAGTGATTTTTGTATTGAGATCATATTATTTTGCTGTTTGTCAAGCAGTGGCTAAAAGATGAATTCTCAAATGCAGTGAAACCTTAATTATAACTTCATTGTTATTCAACATGTAAAAAACTAAAATTAAGTAGAAATTTTAAACAACGTATCAGGGAAACTAGCCTCTTCATAGAGGTAGTCTTGCCCTTTAAAAAGTTTGCTTACTAAGAGAGTAATTGCTGTAGAAGTGGGGTACATGGAAATTAGAATTAATGCAGTAGAGTGTTTGCCTAGCACACATGAGACACTGGGTTTGATCCCTAGCACATTAAAAAAAAAACTATTAGAATTAATGCAGTAATAAATATTAAAACCCCAAGCACTGTCTCTTATTTTGTTAGCCTACATAAAAATTGTAAGGCCTGAGAAGTTAGCAATATTGCTTTTTTCCCCAGTTTACTATTCATATTAAGTGTCTGTTGGTCCTAATTAATGAAGTTTTACTGTGTACATTGCATTTCGTGGGCTAGATTTATTTTTTAATAAACATCAGGAAGGAAATATTACTTTTTAAAAGATTGCTTTGCACAAGTGTTTTGTTTGTTGAATATATGAGTAAACAGTACTGTCAAAATTAAAGATAAAATGAATTTTGTATTGTAATATATTTGGAAAATAATTTTTGTAATAAAAATTGGAATGAAAAACTAATACAGACTTGGAAGTATATGAAATTGACAACAGTGGGATATATACATTTGTTCTTGTTTTGAATCTTTACTTCAGTTTTGAAGTGATGTTTCAAATTTTCCTTATCTAGGCAATATTGATAATTTTATAGGTAGATGATGTATTTTGATTACTACATGAATCCAAAAACAATTTTGATTTTAATATATAGCCTTAAGAAAATTTGAAAGGGAAATCTTTACTTAATTAAAACCATTGTAAATTGTAAAAAACTATGAACGTGTGTTTGGACTTTAGTTTCAATTGAGAAGATATATTGGAGAGCATGTGAATGATGGAATCTATTCTAGTCTTAAATTGTATCAGGTGATTTTAAATTAATTATATTTGGGGATTGGGGAGGATATAACTGGGTAGTAGAACATGTGCTTATTAATTAGCATGTACAAAGCCCAGGGTTTGGTCGCCAGCAACAAACACAACAAAACCTAAGATCAACCATATTTTGGTAAGCTAAACTGCATTAGTCATAGAATTTCTTCTTAATTTTTAAAACCACTTATGTGAGCCCTTGAAAAATATAATGTATCATCAAATTTTTAATGAGACTACATGTTTTATGATCTTTTAAAATTATAAATCAACCCCATCATTTCTTTTATTTTTTGGTACTGGAGATTGAACTCAGGGGTTGAACTCAACCACTGAACCACATCCCCAGCCCTATTTTTTTGTGTTTTATGTAGAGACAAGGTCTCACTGAGTTGCTTAGCACCTCGCCATTGCTGAGGCTGGCTTTGAACTTGCGATTCTCCTGTCTCAGCCTCCCTAAGTGCTGGGATTACAGGCTTGAGCCACCGCGTCCGGCTAACCCCATCATTTCTTGCTCAAGATCCTCCAGTAGCATTCCTTATAATAAAATCCCAAACTTTTGGGCCAGGGATATAGCCCATTTGTAGAGTGCTTGCCTAGCATGCATGAAACCCTGGGTTTGATCCCCAATACTGCAAAAAAGAAGGAAAAAAATCCAAACTCTTTGTTTTTGTCTATGAGATCCCACTTGATCTAATCTCTGCCCTTCATTCAGGATGGAATTTTTGCCATTTATCTACCTCAAGTCTTGTTTTTCCCTCTGTGAAGTTCTTTGTCTAGGTCTTTTTATGGCTTATATTCTCTTTCAGGTCTCTGCTAATGTCACTTGGTTCAGAGGAGGATTTTTCTCTATCTATATTCTCATGCTTACTTTATTATTGTGTAATAACACCTGACTTATCACTAACTGACATTATTGTATATAGTTGTTGCTTCCATTACAGTATAAATCCTGAGGTCAGAAATATTGTCTCTATTATATACTTTTGAATTGCTAATACCCCAAATAGTGCCTGGCACTACCTGTGATAGATTCAGGTGACTGGATTATTTTTATTTGCGTCCATTCTCATTGAATTTGCCTTTCATTTAAGGTTGAAGGAGGGAGGAAGTGCCAGGAAATGATATTGGCCAAATTATAGCTATATTCTATGCATGTATGAATACATAACAAGTCCCATCATTCTGCACAACTATAATGCACCAATAAAAAATGGGAAAAAAAGCAAATGAAACTTGAAGAGAGCTCCATATTTTGAGAGAACAAGAGGGAGCACAAGGAAATAAATTTTATTTCAGTACATTTTTAAAAAAGAAAATTCGAAGCCACACTGGGCAACTTAGTGAGACTGTCTCAGAATAAAAAGCTGGGGGTGGGGCTGGGATTGTAGCTCAGTGGTAGAGCACTTGCCTCACATGCGTGAGGCACTGGGTTCGATCCTCAGCACCACATAAAAATAAATAAAAAAAGGTGTCCATCTACAACTAAAAAAAAAAAGCTGGGGGTGTAGTTCAGTGGTACAGTGCCCCTGAGTTCAATCCCCAGTACTACAAAAAGAAGAAAAAGCTATCAATAGAAGCTATGTTTTGTTTTTCGGTACTGGAGATTGAACCCAGGGGTGCTTTACCACTGAGCTACATCCTTGGCCTTTTTTGAGACAGGGCCTCCTTAAGTTGCTGAGGTTGGCTTTGAACTTAGCCTAAGGACTCCTTCTGCCTCAGCCTTCCGAGTTGCTGGTATTACAGGCTTGCGGTACAGCTCTTGGTAACACAGCCTACGTTTTGAGAAAATATTCAACTAAGAGTCAAAAGGCCAGGATTGGACCCCTGTTTTATCAAAGCCTCTGTAAGCTTCTGGAAAAGAAACTTATCCTCTCCCAGCATCAGTTCTCTCACCTGATGTAGGAATAAAGGAATCTGCTTTGCTAGTCTTACAGTGTTGTCTCGAAGCTGAAGACGGTTACTATGGACATGCATTGTAAACTCTTAAATTTTGTACACATACATATTTAGAGTAGGTGGAGTCAGAAATGAAGGAAACAAGCGGTTACATACAAGCAAGCATGCCCTAATTTCTGAGAAATTGGGAAGGGAAGACAAAAGGTGGAATGAAAGCTTAAGTTTGCGACAAGAGTAGTCCTGCTTCTTCCTTCAGAATGAACTGTGATCATTGTTCTGTTAACCTTTTCTCTCCTGCTGTCCGTTCCATTTACCACTGCATTGAGCTTTCCCATATCCTGCACAAATTTCTTGAACCCTGACTAATCTCCTATCTATCCACCCACAAAGCCCCGCCTCTCGGATATTTCCAAAGGATTTTCACCCAAACTGTGATCTACGCTCTAGGCCTGGCGCGCGAGGTTCGCAATGTTTGACGTCCTTCCTCCCTAAAGGCTTCGGGTTGGTGGGTATTCAGTCATATAGGTAAGGGCGCCACGGCGCCTCTCCAATTGTCAAAGTGTCACTAAAACCACCGAGTATTTCGAACCGTCCCCAAAAGCAAGAGGAAACCGGGCCCTGCACAGACAGGAGACTTCCCAACACCACAGCGGTGGTTAAAAACGGAAGTCCGCAGAACCTCGTTTCGTAGGCACGGAGGTGGCGGTCAACGCCAACCGAGGCTGCCAATCTCCCCTGAGGAAATCCCCAACTGCTCCAAATCTCGCGCAGCCGAGGCCAGGGGCGGGCTATGATCTCGAAGTATCGCGAGACAATAGGGTTTTCCCGCGAAGGAGAAGCGCGCGTTTTTCTCCGCTTGGGTGTTTGGTGAGAAGGCCGGTTCCGCAGCTGCTGTGGGGAATTAGCGCTCGGCGTTGCTGGCGCTGAGAGGCGAGCGCCGGGTACCTCGTGAGAGTCCAGCCATGCCAGCGGAGCGGCCCGCGAGCAGCGGCGGTGAGTGACGAGAATCTCCCTCCGGGCGGCATTCGGAGCGGGGGTGGGCAGCATGGAGGCTGCGGCGGAGCTAGAGGGAGGGAGCCTACTCTGAGCACGGGCTGAGGAGGAAAAGAGGGACAAGAAGCTGTGGAGGGATGACTGGAGGTCATTCAGGAATCGCACATATTTGCATGGTGTGGGAAATTTTCTCACAGTGCATTTTCCCGAGCATCCTGGTGTGTACGCTAGGGTCCAGGCAAATTGCGGGCGTTGAGAAGACCTGGGATGTCTTCCGAAAGTGATGCTGGCGTCGCGGCGGGTCTTTAGCTTTTGCTCCAGAGGCATCTGAGAAGGAAGGAAGGTTAAGGTCCGAATTGAGTAGTTGATAACTTTAATGGGAAAGCCTTTATCCTGCTAGGGTCCCTAGTTCCAGGAATGGTTGAACAAGAGGAGACTGCCGTGATTACCCCAGCCATGCTGGAGGAGGAAGAGCAGCTCGAGGCTGCGGGAATTGAGAGGGAGCGGAAGATGCTGGAGAAGGTAATTCAGGAATGGAGTTTATTACCTTTAAAGCCTTAGTGACTGGAGGCGTCCCCCGAGGTATGGTTTGAGTTCTTCCCTTCCTGTTTAGTTGACGTTATCACAAACCTCAAAACAGCTTTGGTATTTAACTTTTTGGTATGTTTACATGTGCCTTGAGAAATCTTTCTTTGCACGTGCTTTGAGTGATTTGCTTCCATGAGATGCAGTCTTGAAATAACCATGGAGTGGGCACATCTCTTTTGAGTGAACATTTCAGATTGCTTGTTTGACCATTATAATAATTTCAAAATGAATAGTGAATGCTTTCCTTCGTCATTCTTACTTCCTTTTTAAATTAGTACCTGATGGCAAGCATTAATCTTTAAAAACCTATTGTCATGATGTACTTAGTAAATAGAAGGTACCACAAGTTAGCCTCCATCAAAACCTGGGCTAGAATCTAAATCTAAGAATTTGTTCCTAGGCTAGGGCTTTTTTCCATCTAAATGATTAACTTGCTTTTTTATTGATATTTTAGATAAAAATGTACACCTTTTCAGTGAAACCACGGGATCGTGTAAATTACTAAAAGCAGGGGGTTTTTTTTAGAGGGGGGGAGGTGCCGGGGATTGAACTCAAGGGCACTCAACCACTGAGCCACATCCCCAGCCCTATTCTGTATTTTATTTAGAGACAGAGTTTCACGGAGTTGCTTAGCACTTTGCTTTTGGCGAATCCTCCTGTCTCAGCCTCCAGAGCCGCTGAAATTACAGGCATGCGCCACAGGCTTTCAGCCCTTTTTAAAGACAGGAATCCTTAAATTGCTAAGGCTGCCCTGGAACTCAAGATCATCCTACCTCAGTTTTGGCTGGGATTACAGAGGTGCACCTGGCATTTGGCATAGCTTTTCCTTTAACAATACTGCATTGTAGAACCTAGATAGTAATTTTAATTCACATTAGATCTTTTCATTGAAAAAGTCTATAACTTTTTGATCTTTGTTTTTTTTTTTTTTTTTGGTACCAGAGATTGAATTTAGGGGCAATCGACCACTGAGTCACTCCCCAGCCCTATTTTATATTTTCTTTAGAGACAGGGTCTCACTGAGTTGCTCGGTGCCTCACCTTTGCTGAAGCTGGTTTTGATCCTCCTGATCCACTGAGATTACAGGCATGTGCCACTGCGCTTGACTCTTTTTAATCTTTTTTTTTTTTTAAATATTTTTTTAGCTGTAGATGGACATAATGTCTTTATTTTATTGCTTTGTATGTGGTGCTGAGGATCGAACCCCGGGCCTCACGCATATGAGGCAAGCACTCTACCGCTGAGCTACAATCCCAGCCCCTCTTTTTAATCTTAATAATACAAATGTTTTAATTTTCTCAAAGGGAGTGTTATGGTCCATTGTTATTAGATTGTTTCTTTACATACAGGTGTGGAAAGATTTTGTAATTGAACCTTGTAAAAATGTATTGCCTAGTAACTAGAAAACTTGTAGGATAATTTTCAAAGTTTTACCCTATTTGAGGTTAAAAAACATCTTTGGAGGCCAGAAAACTCACATATAAAATTAAAGTTTCTGTCTTCGGAGGAAGAACTGTATGGGCATAATTTAGAAGTACTTAAAGAGAGTGAGGCCCTGTCTCTACATAAAACACAAATTAGGGCTGGGGATGTGGCTCAGTGGTCGAGTACCCCTGAGTTCAATCTGGTACCAAAAAAAAAAGGAAGCCTGATCTTAAATTTCTTAAGGAGAGGCATTTACTTTGCTTTAGGAGGTTCTAAGTTTGTGAAAATCCTGGAGAATGGCTTTGACATTCACATGCTGCAGTTATTTTCTTTGACTTTTCACCTGTATTTCCTTTTAAAAGAAGTCATTGTTTGTCTGGGAGACTCAAGGGTAGCATTGTTGCTTTTAAAGTGACCAGGATCTTGGACATTTCTTGAAGAGGTAAAGGAAAATGGTTCATGTATGTGTAGGCTAAAATAGAACTTCACTTTCCGAAAAACTGAGATTGGTGTTGGAAATGATTAATGGGGTAGAGAGTGGGGAATTTCTATCCTCAGTATCTACTGCCATTTTATTGTATTCTAACTGTCAGGATGAGAAATACTTCCTTGTAGACACTCAATTCTTTCCACAGATGGAGCTGCAACTTATGATACTATAATAAATAATGAAATTATTAAATCAAGAAGAAATGATGGGAAGAATTTGAAATATTAAAAGATTGGATTTAAAGATCAATCATTGGTGTGGTTTAGTTATATATTGTTCCATAATGACATCTGAAAGCTTTAATTATTTTTAACTTACATGCTAATTTATTCTGACAAGATTTAAGGTAGCTATATCTAAACTTAAAATATTGTAGACAAATTTTAAAATTTTTGTGAAGTCTGAGTAATTTTCATCTTCTCTGTTTGTAGTATTCCCTCACTAGTTGACTGCTGATTGTAGTCACAGTAGTATATTGGTAGTTGCACAAGAATGGCTGTCCTCTAAAAGACTGAAAATAGTTTGAGAAGATGTTAACAGGAATTATCTGTGTAGATTGGGTAAATGACTTATGTATTTTTTGACATTTAACTTTAATGAGCATGTATTATTTTCTTAGATATCTTACTATTGCCATTGGTTTTATAATGGAAATTTATTTTGAAAGAAAACTATAGTGTGATGATGTACCTACACACACTTTTGTGGGGAGGGTACTGGGGATTGAACTACTACTACAGGGGCTTTAAACTACTGAGCCACATCCCCAGTCCTTTTTATTTTGAGATGCGGTTTCCCTAGCTGAGTCTGGCCTTGAACTTGGATCTTCCTGTCTCAGCCTCTTGAGTTACTGAAATTACAGGCATGCTCCATTGTACTTACCTAGCTAGAGTGAGGGCATGCTATCTAGTAAAATAGAAGCCAGTAATATACAGTAATGTTTTAGAAGTCACAGGCTTGAGTAGCACAAACCACTAAGGTATAGTATACAAGGTACCTGGGGTATTAGAATTTTAAAATGGACTTATAACCTCACCAATTCTTTTTATATTTATTTATTTTGCAGTGCTGGGGGTATAGTACCCAGGACGAGGCATTTGCTAAGCAAGCCTCTTCCTCTGAGCTAAACCCTCAGCCCCTTCCCCATTTCAAACCAGCTTTAAACTCTTCAGCTGCTTTCCTCTAACTTAAAACCACCAGTTTGGGGAAAAGAAGCAGTTACGGTTTTTGCAATTGGCTTTGTTTTTTGTTTTTTTCATTGATACTGATTGAACAGTAAGTGACTTGGTTTAGTTGGAAAACAAAATGCTAAAAATCTTCCATTAAAGAGCTGAATAACTTAGTCAAGAATTTCTTTAGGCTGTGTAAGATTAGAGGTATGTAGTTCCAAACCTGAAGTCCCTTTTTTTTTTTTAATATTTTTTTAGCTGTAGATGGATGCAATATCTTTATTTTATTTATTTATTCTTATGTGGTGCTGGGGATCGAACCCGGTGACTCACGCATGCAAGGCAAGCGCTCCACCACTGAGCTACAGCCCCAGCCCCCTGAAGTCCCTTTAATTGTAAAGTTACTTAAGTATAATTCTTAGTGCAGTTGCTGAGACTATTATCACTTAATTGCAAGAACTTCTACTGTAGTTGGGGAAATGATTTCTGCTTTCATGTATCTATCCTTTAGATGTCATCTGTTTTCCTGAAAGCTGACCTTTCTTAATATTAGTAGTTTGAATTTTTCAGGATTTATATCTAGTACTATAGTACTAAGTAATGCGACTTTTAAGTGATGTCATCTATAGTATAAATCAAATTTAAGCTGGGCGCAGTGGTTCAATCCTGTAATCCCAGCACTTAGGGAGGCTGAGACAGGAGAATCGCGAGTTCAGGGCCAGCCTCAGCAATGGCGAGGCACTAAGCAAGCAACTCAGTGAGACCCTGTCTCTACATAAAACACAAAATAGGGCTGGGTATGTGGCTCAGTGCCCCTGAGTTCAATCCCCAGTACCAAAAAATCAATCAATCAATCATATTTACTGTGTTCTGCCCACTAGCTTTATGGAATTTCTTGCAAGTGCTTCAGTATCTTTGTTGATAAACTAGGTTAAGTTTTACTAGGAAACAATCAGTGCCCGTTTGTTTAAATATTATCTATGACTGCTTGTATGTTACAAATGCAGAGTTGAATGTCCCCGTCCCCCCCCCCCCCCCCCCCCCCGCCCCGTACCAGGGATTGAACTCAGGGGTACTCGACCACTGAGCCACATCCCCAGCCCTATTTTGTGTTTTATTTAGAGACAGGGTCTCACTAAGTTGCTTAGTGCCTTGCCATTACTAAGGCTGGCTTTGAACTCGTGATTCTCCTGTCTCAGCCTCCCAAAGTGCTGGGATTACAGATGGGTGCGCAGGCAAGTTGAGTGTATTTATAGTAGAGACCATGTGGTGCTCAAATACTAAAATATTTCCTATCTTCACCTTTTTAGAAGTTAACATACCGCTGAACTATACAATTTATTTGTTGCTTTGTTTTCTGTCTTATGTCCTCAATAATAATTCTTTTAAAATATGTTTTCTGTCAGTATGGCTTACGAGTTTTCCCTTAGCACTACACTATTTTAAACACTTAGAAATTACTTGAAAAATAAATCTGTAAAAAGTAACATCGAAAGTAGAGGCAAGTTGGGTGACTTGTTATTGTAGTCCCAGTTACTTGAGAAGCTAAGTCAGAAGGATTGCTATAGCCCAAAAGTACAAGACCACATCTCAAAAAAAGTATAAAAACTTAAATCAGCTTGAATTACATGCTTATTTTCTAACTTCAAGTATTTTTTCAATGGTTTTACAACTCAGTAGATGTCAGAAATCAGGTCTACTATCTGAAATTTCAATATTTTGATACCAAATCTGTATCTACCAAATTGTTGAATCTAAGAATCTTTTCAGTTTTTAGTTTGAAAAACAAACTATGTCTAATAAATTTTTTAAAAAAAATATTTTGTTTAGTTGTAGATGAACACAATATCTTTATTTTATGTGGTGCTGAGGATTGAACCCAGTGCCTCACGTGTGCGAGGCAAGCGCTCAACCGCTGAGCCATTACCCCAGCCCCTGTCTAATAAATCTTGTGAAAATCTTTTTTCCCCTCATTACTTTCAGGAAATTTCTTAAACCCACAGTGTTTGTATAGCCTTTTTAAACCTTATGCCAAAAAAAAAACCCTCAAGGTTTGCAAGTAAATTTTGGTAAATATGGAAATTTTCTCTTTGGATAGGCTCGCATGTCTTGGGACAGAGAGTCCACGGAAATTCGGTACCGTAGACTTCAACATTTGCTTGAAAAAAGTAATATCTACTCCAAATTCTTATTGACTAAAATGGAGCAGCAGCAGTTAGAGGTATGTATATATGATTGATTTTTAGCTAATAGCTTTAAAATTGTTTTAAAACAGCTTAATTGATTTATAAATCATATACATTAAAATGCACAGATCACAAATTTATGATTTGATAAGCTTTGACTTGTGAATGTATAGGCAATATAATCAAGATATAATGTACACTTTGATTCCACAAAAATCTTTTGTGCCATCAGTAAATCCCATGAATCACCAGTTTGCTTTCTGTCACTATAGGCTAGTAATGTTTTTCTAGAATATTATATAAATGGAATGGTTTTGTGATATTGTGATGTGTATATTTGCTTTCATTCCTGTTTCCTAGTATACAGCTCCTAAAATCCTTGGAATTTCCTAAGTGATGTGTCTTTTTATATGCTAATTAGTTAACTAATGGCTTGGCCTCTGTTAGGTAGCTTCACTTTGGGGGCTGGTAGCCGGAAAGACCAGTGCAGGATTAGAGGGATGGGAGTTTCAACTTCATCTCCCAGCTTCCACTGCGGAGAGAAAGGTTGAAAGTTAAGTTGATCTCCTGTGGCCAGTGATTTAATTATTCTTACTTGTATAATGAATCTTTCATAAAACCCCAAAAGGATAGGATTTGGAGAGCTTCCAATTAGGGAATACATGGAGATCCTTTGAGGGTAGTGTCCCTTGAGAGGGTATAAAAACTCTGGGCCTTTTTCTGGTGATTTCCTTATCCATCTCTTTATCAGATTTCATTTGTAATACTGTTTATAATAAATTAGTAAACTTAAGTAAATGTTTCCCTGAGTTCTATGAGCTCCTTTAGCAAGGTTGCCCTGAGTTCTATGAGCTCCTTTAGCAAGGTTGCCATCTGATATAGGAAGAGAAGCAGTCTTGGGAACTGAGCCCTCAACCCAGAGGATCTGACACCATCTCCAGGCAAATAGCTTCAGAATTGAATTAAAGGATATCCAGCAGTTGCAGAATAACTGATTACTTGGCATGCGGAAATAAAAAACCCACACATTTGTTCACAGAAGTCTTCTGTGTTGATTGTTGGGTGGAAGTGTAGAAGATATTGGATGTTTTTTTTTCCCATCAGTATTCCTATAAGGTGTGTAGTCTTTTTGTGTCTTTTATTTGTTCTGCTTAGCATCTTTTTGAGAGTCATTCATGATGTTTTATCAGTGAGTCATTTCCTCTATTAAGTTTTTTTTGAGGGGGTGGGTATGGAACCCAAGACCTCACTCACACATGCTAGGCAAGTATTCTACCATTGAACTATCTCCTCAGTCCCAGCATTTTATTTTTTATTTTTATTTATTTATTTTTTAAAATTTTTTTTCTGTAGTTGTAGATGAACAGCATGCCTTTATTTGTTTCATTGTTATGTGGTGCTAAGGTTCGAACTCAGTGCCTCGCACATGCTAGGCAAGCGCTCTACCACTGAGCCACCACCCCAGCCCCCCAGCATTTTATTTTTTAACATACCAAATTTTTTTTCCTGTGGTGCTGGGGATTGAACCAGGGCCTTGCCCATACTAAGCAGGCGCTATACCACTGAGCTATATCCTAGGCCCCCCTACTTGTTTTTTTGTTTTGTTTTGTTTTTGCTTTTGGGGACTGAACCTAGGAATCCTCCCTCTGAGGTATCTCCCCCAGCCCTTTTTATTTTTTATTTTGAGATGTAATCTCACTAAATTGCCAAGACTTCACTTGTGATCCTTCTGCCTTAATCTCCCAAGTAGCTAGAATTACAGGTTGACACCATTAGTAGTATCCTCATAGTTGCATTCCCCCATCTTTCATCCTCAAATATTCACTGATATGTTTTCTATTATAGATTCATTTGCACTTTCTGTTGGTGATATTTTAGTTTCATCTGTCTAAAAGTCTTGTGTGTGTGGTTTTTTTGTTTGTTTGTTTTTTGTTTTGTTTTTGGTGCTAGGGATTCAACCTAGGGCCTTGTGCATGCAAAGCAAATCTATACTATATCCCCAGTTCCAAGTCTTGGTTTTTAAAAGACATTTTTACTGGGTAAAGAATTTATTTTTTCTTTTGGGGTACCAGTGATTGAATGGAGTTGCTTAGTGTCTCACTTTTGCTGATGGACTTTGAACTTGCTATCTTGCTGTTTCAGCCTCCCTAGCCGATGTGTGCGCCACTGCAATTGGCTGTTCTTTCTTTAGCACTATTTTTTCTTGAAGTATTTTAAAATATTTTGTTCATTGCCTTCTAACTTGTTGTTTCTTACAAGGCAAAATATAAAACAGTAAGCAATTTGACTGTCTTCCTGAACTCCATTACCTTTTAGGCCTCCTTTCAGATGTTTTTTCTTGCCTTTGAGTTTTTCCATTGACTATTTTCTGTGTGAAACCCTTTCCCCCTAGGTAATTGCTTGGCTCACTACATCATCTTCATCAACTTTTGTCTTAAAATGTTTTCTCAATGAGACCTTCTCAGACAACCTTAAATAAAGTTACTGGCACTTGGTTTCCTTTACCTTCTTGTGTTCTTTCCATTGCACTTATCATGTGAAAGATAATATTGTATTTGTCTTCCCACAAAAATGTATGAAAATGTAAGAACTCGTACAAATTAGAGGATACAATAAAACCCCATGTCCCACCACCCATATTTAACACCAGTTGAGATTTTGTTTTATTTGCCAAATCCTCTTCTTTGTTTGAAGTCCTTTTAAAAATCTTGATGTTAAGATAAAGCACATAAAACAAGTACCTTACTTAATGAGTTATAAGTTTATAAGGTTATAAAGTTATGGTTTAACCAACTCTTGGAGATGGTGTGAATCCTTTTTTGTCTTTTAAATTTAAGGTACATCTAGAATAGCTTTTAGTCTAGGAATAGATTTATTTCCCTTCTGAATACTCTATTTGATGCTTGTATTTTAGGACTTTTTGCTTCGCCTGAGCAAAAGCAAACTGTTCCTTATTCTTTTTTTTTTTTTTTTTTAAATAGATGGACACAATGTCTTTATTCTGTTGGTTTGTATGTGATGTTGAGGATCGAAACCAGGGCCTCACGCATGCAAGGCAAGCGCTCTACCGCTGAGCTACAATCCCAGCCCACTGTTCCTTATTCTTGACCCCTGGTTAGAGGACAAGATTGCTCTACCTTCTTCTTTTCTTGTAGCTGTTTTCCTGGCTTTGGTTTTCTTAGTGGTCAGCAGTGGTCAGTCTGAAGACTCTTTGGGAGAGACATAGCTTTATGCACTTCTACTCTTCCTGGTACTTGTATCTGGAAATGTTCGCGTCTCTGTTTTGAATTGTCTCAACTCAGAGACTTGGATTCTATTTGTATTCTTCTGTTATTTGCTCTTGGAAATTGCTTGCCTTCAGGTAGTAAACTGGCCAGTCAGAAAATTCACCTCATTTGTTTTCCTGTTCCTAGTGTTCATTGTCCTTTTGAAAACGGTTGTATAATATATTTTATTTGGATTTTAGTTGTTCGTGGCAGTAGGATAAATCTGTTCTTTGTTATTCCATGAAGACTTAAAGCACAAAATTTTCTTTGTTTTTAAATTATTAGAGTTTTTTTTAAATTGTAAACTTAAGTTAATTTGAGAGTTGGAGATGAATGTTTCCTATCTTGCATTTCTCATATGTGATATTAAAAAGAAATTATCTTATAGGAGCAGAAGAAGAAAGAGAAATTGGAGAGAAAAAAGGAATCTTTAAAAATTGCAAAGGTAATAAAGCAAGCCAGAATTTTCTTTCTTAGTGCTGGGGATTGAATCTAGGGCTTTATGTATGCTAGGCACACACTACCATTGAATTAACACCTTTAGCCCTCAGAATGTATACATTCATACATACATAGGTACGTACTGGAGATTGAAATCTAGTGACATTTCACCGGTAAACCACATCCCCAGTTTTTTTTTTTCTTTTTCTTCTTTTTTTTTTTTGAGACAGAGTCTTGCTGAGTTGCTGAAGCTGCCCTCAAACTTGAGCTTCTCTTGTCTCAGCCTCCTTAGTTGCTGGGATTACAGGCATTTGCTACTGTGTCCAGCTAGTTTTTATATATATCTTAAATGTTGAAGAAATTCTTTTGTCTTCTCTTGACTTCTTTGAACATCCACTTAATTAAAACTTTGGTAACCTACTTTTGTTACAAGTTGCATAGAAACATTGACAATCTGTTTCTCAGTTTTAAAGAAATAGAAGAGAAGCCAGATTGTGACCCTTTATTTTCTTATACTGTGGACTGTTTTTTATCATGATAGAATTCAACTCGCTGTAAATATTATCCTTCAAGATATTTTATAAGTGGTCAGTTCTTTTGAAACCCATAATGAACCAGTGGAAAGAGAAATGATAAAATTTTATATTTGTTAAGAACTTATTTTGTGTCAGGCATTCTATATATTTCTCTTATTTCTCAAGACAGCTTTTTAAGTAGAAACTCTATTATTACTTCCATTTTACATATAAAGAAACATACTAGGAAATACGCTGTTAGTCCTCATTAACAGATTCAGTATCTGAGTTTTTCTACCTGCTAAAGTTTATTTGTAACCCCAAAATCAATATTCTTGGTTCTTTGATAGTCATTCACAGACGTGCTCATGTGCAGAGGAGCAAAAAAATTTGATAGTTCCAGTACATATCAGCTGAGGATAAACACAGGATCTACCTTGTTTTAGGTCTCAGATGGTAAACATATTCTTTTCTTGCTCTATTATGAGCCATGATTTTTGTTGTTTTTCTTATTGGTGATTTTCCTGTTCAGAATGGCCCTAACCATTGTACTAAAGTGTTAGCTAGTTTTTCTTAAGTATAAGAAGGCTGTGGTATGCCTTATGGAGACAATAGTCTGTTAGGTAACCTTTACTTAAACATGAGTTATAGTGCTATTGATCCTTGGTCTTCGTTTATAATCAAGTATCTTTAAACAGAAACATATTAAACATTTGATTGGTTGATGAAAACGTAAGCAGTGTTTAATAGGAACCTAAACTTGTATTTTTCCCAGGCAATGGTTCATTATTTTCCTAGAGACTATAAAACATAACTACTGCAATGAGTTGTATAACTTGCTAAAGATCACACAGCCTAATCAGTAATGCTGAGATTTGAACCCAAGATTAGTTTCAAAGTTTATACTTAGTTTCTATACTAACCGTCTTTATTAGGAAATACAAAAATGCTAGTAGGCCAAATAGGTAGGGTATCTTTAAGTCCAGTTATTTGAATCTTAGGCTTATTAGTGGTGATTTTTAAGTACCTGATAAATAATTTTGCAGATTGTTTTGTAACAAATCCAGTTATTCAAAACTGATACTTGACTTTTTATTAATTCTGGAGTCACATCTTTGGTTTGTTTTTCTTTCTTTTTTTTTTTTTTTTTTTTTTTTTTTTTTTTTTTTTTTTTTGGTAGATGGACACAATATCTTTATTTATTTTTATGTGGTACTGAGGATTGAACCCAGTGCATCATACATGCAAGGCAAGTGCTCTACCACTGAGCTACAATCCCAGCCCACATCTTTGGTTTCTGAAGAGTATATATTTATAAGGTTATTTTATTGGCTGAGCCATTTTCTCCCTACTCTTTACCCGTTAATTTTAATACATCCTTCGATTTGAGCCAGCTAATTTTCTGTACCAGAGTTTTATTGTTGCCCCCAACACCCCTCATTTTGTTATAAAGGCACTAACCATTAGGTTCTGCCTGCTCTCGTTCCTTTCTGGTCTCTTTAATCCTGAACAATTTTATTTTGATTTCTTATACATGCTCATCTATTCTTGATAAAGTATTCTTTTCCACCTTTTTTGGGGGACAGGGTAACTGGAGGTTGAAACCCTGAGCTACATACTCAGTCCTTTTTATTTTTTGTTTGTTTGTTTATTGGTACCAGGGATTGAACTCGGGTACTCGACTACTGAGCCACATCCCCAGCCCTATTTTGTGTTTTCTGTAGACACAGGGTCTCACTGAGTTGCTTATTAGCGCCTCGCCGTTGCTGAGGCTGGCTTTGACAATTCTCCTGTCTCTCAGCCTCCCAAAGTGCTGGAATTACAGGCATGCAAATATCTTCTATGTTTAATTTTGATTTTATCTTTTGGGAAGAAGATAAAATGGGAAAAAGAATGAATAGAGTAGAACAATTGAGAAGAAACATGATCATGAAAAAGTTGTGGTATGGAAGTGCATAAAAAGGTTACATGTAGATAAGTATAGTAGTGAATAATTGTGGGTGAGGTTCAACTGCAAGAACCATTTCTCTCAAGTTAATTATTGCCTTTTAATAAGTAATACCATAAAGATCCTTAGTAAAAGTAATATTCTAAATCCTTGTTTTATAGGCTAAAAATTCTGTTGGTGGAAATGGAGAGAATCCAGGTAAATTTCCTCATTCTAGTTTGGAAGAATATGTGTTTGTATTTGTTTTAATTCTTATAAAAATGATTTTTTTTATAGCCATGAAAAAGAAAAGAGGAAGAGAAGATGAATCATATAATATTTCAGAGGTCATGTCAAAAGAGGTAAAAATAAAAGGGGGAGGGAACAATATTTGATGTTGAGTAAAACCTGTTGTAGGTTTTGAGCCACTTTAACCTTATAAGAATTACTATTATCTAACTTTTCAGTTTGTTTTAAATATTCTGTTGCTTTCAAGTATTTATGTAAAGAAGTTAGTTAATATTTAGAGTATTTTAAATCAACCCTAAAACAGGATATATAAGCTCAGCTATCACTGAGCTATATCCCCTGCCCTTCTTTC
Source organism: Geosciurus inauris (assembly GCA_004024805.1). Lineage (NCBI taxonomy): Eukaryota > Metazoa > Chordata > Mammalia > Rodentia > Sciuridae > Geosciurus > Geosciurus inauris. The sequence continues at coordinate 22,377 of PVHX01008333.1, read as the reverse complement.
TTTATTTTGAACAGGTCTAGCTTAGTGGCCCAGGCTAGCCTCGAACTTGGGATCCTCCTGTTTCAGCCTCCTAACTGGAATGGAGGCATGTGTCATTGTGCCTGGTTACTTGCTTTTTTTTTTTTAATTTGTGTTGGGGATTGAACCCACGGATGCTTTAACCACTGAGCCACATCCCTAGCTCATTTATTTTTTAATTTGAGACAGGGTCTCACTAAGTTTCTTAGGGCCTTACTAAGTTCCTGAGGCTGGCTGCAGTCAAACTTGCCATTCTCTAGGCTCAGCCTCTTGAGCCACTGAGATTACAAGTGTGTGCCACTGCACCTGTCTCTGTTGGCTTTTTTCAATTGTAAATTATTATTATTTTTTTTGTTGCTAATTTGTTTACCTGTACTGGAAATTGAACCTATGACCAGGTACTCCACCTCTGAGCTACATCCCTAGCTAATTCTTTTTATTTTTTAAATTTTTTTAAACTTTGAGATAAAATAATTATTCTATATGATTTCCAATGTTCTCAATTTTGTTTATTGCATCCTCATAATTTCTGTATCCCTTGTGTTTCCTATGAACTGATATTTAGGTCAAAAAGTTTGATTTATAATAAAAATATATCATAGATGATGTTTATGTTTTAATTCTTTCCCAGAATTTTTTTACTCTCCAAAAAGGCTCAGTTTATTTAAAGGACAACTTGTCTATCAATTACCTATATTAAATCCTTTCAGCCTGACAGTAGGAATATCTATACTTAAATTGCATCATACTTTACATGCATATATGACAGATACATATATACATGTGTACGTGTGTGTCTGTCACTTACTGACATATTCTTTCACTCACCTGTGCATCTTAAATTTCATATTTGCTTAAAGTTTCTTGAAAGTATTTTATTCCCTGTTTCTGTGGTGCATGTTTTCATACTCTTCTGTTTGAAATTTACCCTGGCTTTAATAATTAAGCCTCATGACAACTTTTTAAAATAATTTGATGTAACAATGCTCTTTTAGGTCACCAGGAGGCAATTATGTATTGTCTGATAGATAATGCATGATTACTGTTCAAAATTAGAAGTTTATTCTGTATTTTCAGAATATTCGTTTTTGATTTTTAACTAGCTTTGTAAACTCAGATGTCTATCCACAGAATGTCCAAAGTGGATTGGAGTGGGATTGGACAAACTTTTTCTGTAAATAGCAAGATAATATTTTCAACTTTTGAATGGTTTTGTGGTTAACTACTGAAACCTGAACTCTTTTTTTTTTTCTTTTTGGTACCAGGGATTGAACTCACGGGTACTCTGCCACTGAGCCACATGCTCAGCCCTATTTTGTGTTTTTTTTTTTTAATTTAGAGACAGTGTCTCACTGCGTTGCTTAGTGCCTTGCTGTTGCTGAGGCTGGCTTTGAACTTGCAATTCTCCTGTCTCAGCCTCCCAAAGTGTTGGGATTACAGGCGTGCGCCACCATGCCCGACTAAATACTGAACTCTTGCTAGTATATTCTGAAAACAGCCATAAATAGGTTGTAAACAAATGAGCTTAACTTTGTTTCATCTAAAAAAAAAAATTTTTAAAGGCACTTAAAAGGTATTGGGGCACCAGGGGTGCTTTACTTCTAAGCCACATCTTCAGTCTTTATTCTTTTTTATTTTCTTTGAGACAAGTCTTGCTATGTTGGTGGGATTGGCCTCACTCAAACTTGTGATCCTCCTCCTTGGCCTCCCAGGTGGCTGGTATTATAGGCATGCCCTGCCACATCAGGCTCATCTAAACTATATTTACAGTAATAGGCTATCGGTTGTCATTTGCTGACTAGTGGATAGTTGATGTGTGTGAAATTGTACTTAGTCTCTTAATGTTAAAAAAAGAAAGCTTGAAAAATCCCAGTTTTTTTCAGTATTGACAATTGAGATATTATGAGAGATCTGAGCTAAAAAAAATAGCTTTAAGGCTTAATTCTGCCTAAGGACCACCAGTTTGAGATTCTCTATTTTAATTATCTTGAGTCCCTTATCTGCATAAGATTAACACAGAACAAATGTTTGTTAAATAAATGTGCCTCATACATTACTAATTTGTTTTTGGTTTTTCAATTTTCTAGGAAATTCTATCTGTGGCTAAAAAAAACAAAAAGGAGAAAGAGGTAAGGTGTCTGTAATAAAAATTAAATTTTTTTTTCTTTTTTTAGTCTTTTTTATTTTGGAGTACTGAGATAGAAACCAGGAGTGCTCTACCACTGAGCAACATCACCAGCCTTTCTTATTTTTAATTTTGTCTTGAGATAGTGTCTTGCCAAGTAGCTGAGGGTCTTGCTAAGTTGCCGAGACAGGCCTTGAACTTGTGATTCTCCTGCATCAGCCTTGTGAGTTGCTGGGATTACAGACATGTACCACCATGCCAGTCTCATCCTCTTTTCTTTTAATCACCGCTGGACATTTTTCTCACCATTCATTCCATTTCTCTCCCTTTTAAAAAGAATCCTATCCATTTATTTCTTTTTTATCCTAACACATTCTTTCTTAGATTTCAACTTCAGGTGTTCATTACCTGTTCTTTGATGTACCAGTATCAATGAATGCATCTAGCAATAATGATGCCTTAAACTTTTGAGTCTAGCAATGTTGCAAGTGCCTATAAATATGTGGATATATACATGTTCCTGTGGTAGAAGCTGTGGGGGATGCCTTAATCTTGTTTTTGACCGTAAAGATTTTCTCTAGTTCTATTTGGGAAGGCTAGATTTCTGTCTCTATATTCCACCTATCCCTCACTATCATTTTATATAGAGAGGTTCCTTTTTATCTTGAGTATTCTCTAACTTAAGCCCTAAGAGTTACAGGTTTGGATAGAGAAGCAGAAGCAAAATAGTTAACATGAAAATATTTACTAATGAATATAAACTTCAAGTAATTAATTTATACATCAGATTAATAGGTCTCTGGGAAAATTCCTGTCATGGTTATGAAATGAGAGGTACTTTATTTGGCCATCATACAGTTTTGTCCAAAATTTTTATTCTTTCATTCTTATTTTATTGCCTTTATTTTAATCTTACTTTATTAAATAATTTTATTAAAGTGTAATAAGATTATTAATTTTATTAATTTTTAAAAAATGGATTTTAGTTGTAGATGGCCACAGTACTTTTATTTTAATTATTTGTTTTTATGTGGTGCTGAAGATCGAACCCAGTGCCTCACATGTGTGAGGTGAACACTCTACCACTGAGCCCCAGCCCCAATTTTATTAATCTTATTCTTGGTGCCAGGGATTGAACCCAGGTGCACTTTTCCACTGAGCAATACCCGCTTCCCTTTTTATTTTGAGAAAGGATCTCACTAAATTACTTTGGGCCTTGGAACATTGCTGAGGCTGACTTTGAGCTTGTGATCTTCTTGCCTCAGCCTCCCAAGATTACAGTCATGTGCCACTATCCCTGGCTTTTTTTCAGTGTAGGGATTGATTTGTGGTTGACCAAAACATGTTACGGGTGAATGTAAGCTTAAGCTCATTTTTATAATGTTTAGTTGCATTTCTAAACATAAAGTCTTTCTGTGTACAGTGAAACACACTTGAGGCAGGAGGATCATAAGTTCAAAGTTAGCCTCAGCAGTTTAGCAAGATCCTCAACAGTTTGGTGAGACCCTGTCTTAAAAAATAAAAAGGACTGATTGGGGGGTGTAGTAAAGCTCAGTGATAAAGCTCCGCTGGGGTCAATCCCCAGCAAGAATGAATGAATGCATAGTCTCAGTCTAAACAACTACCATGATTTACTGTGGAATTTTTTTTTTAATAAATATTTTTTTAGATGTTGGTGGAGCTTTTTTTTTTTAATTCATTTTTGTTTATATGTAGTGCTGAGAATCAGACCCAGTGCCTCACACATGCTAGGCAAGTGCTCTACCACTGAGCCACAACCCCAGCCCCTTACTGTGGAATTTTGAAAAATACATATACCTGTGTGATCCAAACAAGGTATAGGACATTTCCATTTGGTGGGATTCCTTATTAGGCCTTTCTAATTATTTTGCTGCTCTCAAGCTCAAAGGAGGCTACGTTTTGATGCTACAGACTAATTTTACCTGTTTTAAAACAAAATATTAAAAAATGTGTATTCTGTTATTTCCTTTTCAAAATATCCAGTATTCATTTATGTTGTTGAATGTACTGTTTTCTTTTTATTGCTTAGTAGTCCATTGGAGTATTAAGTTTTCTTTATGCATATTTTTAAAAATATTTTTTAGTTATAGATGGACACAATATCTTTATTTTGTTTATTTATTTTTATGTGGTGCTAAGGATCGAACCCAGTGCCTCACATGTGTGAGGCAAGCGCTCTGCCACTGAGCCACAACCCCAGCCCCTCTTTATACATATTATTGATAAGCATTTGGAGTATTTCTGGTTCATGAGTTTCATGAATAAATGTGCTGTGGTCACTTGTATCAAAGTCTTTGTACGAAAAAAAATTTTTTTTTTTGGTACCCAGGATTGAACTCAGGGGTACTCGACTACTGAGCCACATCCCCAGCCCTATTTTGTGTTTTATGTAGGTCTCACTGAGTTGCTTAGCTCCTCGCCATTGCTGAGGCTGGCTTTGAACTCAATTCTCCTGTCTCAGCCTCCCAAAGTGCTGGGATTACAGGTGTGCGCCACCACAACCGGCTTGTTTCATATTTTTTGCCTCTATATTTAGGAATGGAATTGTTGCGTCATGGTAAATGTGTGTTAATTTTATGTGGTGCTGAGGATCGAACCTAGTGCCTCGCACATGCAAGGCACATGCTCTACCACTGAGCTACAGCCCTAGCCGAAGATAATTCTTTTGATTTTACATTTATACCTATGATTTTATCACAAATAAAATTAGTGTGGAATGATGATATTTGAGTTTAATATTTTTCCACCTAAATATATAGTTGTTTCTGCATGATTTCTAAGACGTTTCCCTTTTTTTGTACCTGGGATTGAACCCAGGGCGCTTAACCACTGAGCCACATCCCCAGCCCATTTTATTTGTATTTTGAATTAGGGTCACACTAAATTGCCAAGGCTGGCTTTGAACTTGGCAATCCTCTTGCCTCACCCTTCTGAGCTGCTGGGATTACAGGCTTGTGCCAGTATGCATGGTACAGAGAAGATAGTTTAATAAATTAGTTAGTACAATATAGGAGTTTATAAGGGAGGTACAGCTCTAAAGCTCTCATCAAAAGTGTGACTGTTAACTTTGGGAGGCTGAGACAGGAGAATTGTGACTTCAGAGCTAGCCTCAGCAACAGGGAGGCCCTAAGCAACGCAGTGAGACCCTGTCGTTATATAAAACACAAAATAGGGCTGGGGATGTGGTTCAGTGGTCGAGTACTCGAGTTTAATCCCTGGTACAAAAAAAAAAGTGTGACTGTTGATAGTTTTTCTAATGGTTTTTCATTTGTATGGGAATGGAAGTTTCTGGGTTTTTACTATGCATATGATCCTAGTTCTTCTTACCTAGTGATTATAGGAATAGGTAGGTTTTTGATAATATTAGTGGATACATGAGGTGGGGAGTGTAGCAGCATTTTGTGTCAAACTTTTAATTGAACTTTTTTCTTTGCAGGATGAAAGTTCCTCCTCTGCTAATCTCTGTGTTGAAGATCTTCAGAAAAATAAAGATTCAAATAGTATAATTAAAGATAGATTGTCTCAAACCGTTAGGCAGAATGCTAAATTCTTTTTTGACCCAGTTCGGAAGTGTAATGGACAGCCAGTGCCCTTTCAACAACCAAAGTACTTCACAGGAGGAGTGATGCGTTGGTACCAAGTAGAAGGCATGGAATGGCTTAGGGTAATGAGTTGTCATTTTTAATATAATTAGAATTCTGGCACTTTTTAATGGCTTTGGTAAAAGACATCCCACAAATATTGTTACAATTTATGGCATTAATATGTCAGTCACGTCATAATTGCCATTGATTATGCTTTTAAAAAAGAAGAAATAAACCATTGCTAATTCAGTAGATGTTTTTATCAGAATTTAAATACAATGTATATTCTTTTGTGTAGATGCTTTGGGAAAATGGAATTAATGGCATTTTAGCAGATGAAATGGGATTGGGAAAGACCGTTCAGTGCATTGCTACAATTGCATTGATGATTCAGAGAGGAGTACCTGGACCTTTTCTTGTTTGTGGTCCTTTGTCTACACTTCCTAACTGGATGGCTGAATTCAAAAGATTTACACCAGAAGTAAGACTTGTCTCCTTATGTTAAATATATTATTTCACATGTGTTGTGTTGTTGCAGGAATTATAGATCTCCTACAATAATAATTGATTTCTGTATAAGCATTGTATTTGATTTGACTTTTTCAATCTGAGTGATACCATTGTTTAAGTTTATACAGAAGAGTAGGTACTGGTAATCTTGGACATCTTGCCTAAAATGTTCCTGTGAGAGTTGTTTAGATTGAATGATTTGATTCCCCTTATGTAGACGTAGGTAGAATTTTTAAAAATTTTTGTTTGTTCTTAACCTGGCATTCCCCACATACACGTTATCTTATGTACATTCTTACCTTATGAGAAGAATGTTTTCTTTTTGTTTACTTTCATGATCCTCGGTGATTTGTTAGATTATTGGACTCATCTTATTATAGAAAAATAGAGCTTAAATTTTCTTTCAGAAAATTATCATTTCATGTTTTCCAAATAATTGATACTTACATTTTGTTCTTAATTGATATAAAATCTTTTAGATTCCGACAATGTTATATCATGGAACCCAGGAAGAACGTCGAAAATTGGTAAGGAATATTCACAAAAGGAAAGGGACGCTGCAGATTCATCCTGTGGTAATTACATCATTTGAAATAGCCATGAGAGACCGAAATGCATTACAGGTACAGGTGGTCTTCATTGGTTTCTTTATGATCCATAACTATTTTACTTAATTCATACCACTTTCTCACCATTCAGTGGCATTTGTTTAGATTTTTTGGGGTGAAGTAATAGATGGTATTGTTCATATTCCTTTAGAAACTGGAGGCTTGTATTAAACATTGGGATGAAATATGGTGTTTCTTAACAGAATTAGATCTTACAGCATTTTAAACTGACCAGTTAGTCAGACATAATCTGAATATACTGCAGATATGTTTGAAACATGTATTTTTAAAAAATTTTTTTTAGATATTGATGAACCTTTATTTTACTCATTTGTTTATATGTGGTTCAGAGAATCAAACCCAGTGCCTTACACGTGCTAGGCACATGCTCTACCACTGAACCACAACCCCAGCCCATTATAATATGTACTTTTGAGTATATGGAATTTATTAATCCAACTTGTTTTAATCAAATAAGAATAGAATATTTGAAGAAGTTATTTTTAGATTGTTTTATGGGACTGTGGGTAATATTTCCATCTCTGTATCTTGATATCCTAGCTACTTACTTATTAATATTTATGTTATTTCAATGAAGTTAGAAAATTCTCCGTTGTAGTTATTTCATACATGGTCCTTTATTGTTCTGCTTTTCCTTTATCTGACCATGTAATGTTCTTGCTGAGTCGTCTTTTTAGGTTTTTCTTGCATGAAATAGGAAAGTAACTTAAGTAGTAGTCTCAAATAAAATGAAAATGACCTCAAGTCATAAATGGAGCATTGTGGCTTGCATAATTGATGACCAGTGTTTGTCAGATGTTATATGTGTGGGTGGAACTTTGGAATGTGATTTGCAGAAGTCTTAGCTCACAAGTTCAAAGTTTATGAGTATGTGTAGCATTAAAAAAGCATCAAAACTATTTCTTCACAGTAAAAGTCAACTACTTGTAGAAAAAAATAGTGTATGGAAAGATAAGAGTATCTGAAATTCTACCTGAGAATTCTGTTTCTGTTCTGATAACTTATAGGCATAATTTATACCTGGAGACATGCTATACATTTTCTTTCGTAGCTCTTGTTCTGTACTCAGTAATGTAATATGAAGCCTTTTCTAATTAATTTCCTCTCCCTATCCAGCCCATTTTGAAGTAGTTAAGCTTCCTCGTCAGTTTCTTTTGCCAGTAGCTAGAATTTTTCTAATTTTCCCTTTCACTGACCCAGTGTTAATCATTTCGAGGATTTTAGGTTCAAGAGATAAAATTGGGGTGGTGTTCTGAGGCTCCTGTTTATAAGTGACGACAGAAGTTTCAGACCTCACTTACTAATTAGTTTTTCAGGTTCCTCATCATTTGTTTCCTTCATTCACTTACTCATTTATAAAGGGGGTTTTATATTATCATGTGGGTGTCTTTTAGTAAGAGATAATTAAGGATTGCCATATTGCTGGGAGAATAAGTCCCTTTCAAGTGATTTTATTGAAAGAGTAACAGTAGTATAATGTTTTTATTCTATTAGGAATGTATTATATGAAGTTGAGTGTAAAAGATCCTCATTTCATACTCTATCTCTAATTTGCTAATCTCATTTTTCAAGGATACTTGGAGTTTGGTATATTTCCAGAAATATTGAATATTTCTATTTTTTGTTTTTTTTACAATAAATTGGATAAATTTAAGTTTGCCTGATGAAGATAAAAGAGAAAAGGACAGATATTAAAAATGAGGAAATAATTTTAATGACAGCTTTATGGAAACAGATATTTATCTTTCTGTGATAATATGTTGCTAAAATTGACGCCAGAAGAAAAGAGCAAATCAATAACTAAGAAACATTGAGATCATTGTCAGATTAAAAAGAATATTAGTTGCAGATATAGGCCCTCCAGATTTAGCATTTTTATAATGCTATTTAACATCTCTGAGCATGTGCAACTAATGAAAGGTTTTGATAATTTTTTAGGAATCTAATAGTAGAATGTGGTAAAATATTAGAAAGATACAGATTACTTTGACTAGGAAGTGAATGAGGACTAGCAGGTGGACTTCAGGAATTATTTCACAATCTAGTGTTCTAGGAATACAACGAAATATTGGTTTTAGTTATCCATTAATTTGTCCCATTACTGGATCAAAGGAAAACATTTTTCATTAAATACAAAAATAACATTTGATAAAAATAAAACACTCAATATTTAGAGTAGCTATATTTTTTAGGATTGTTTTTAGGAAAAATTGTACGATTATTATTTTAAAAATTTTTTCTTAATTCATTTTCTAGCATTGTTATTGGAAGTACTTAATAGTAGATGAAGGACACAGGATTAAGAATATGAAATGCCGTCTAATCAGGGAGTTAAAACGGTTCAATGCTGATAACAAACTTCTTTTGACTGGTACTCCCTTACAAAACAATTTATCAGAACTTTGGTCATTGCTAAACTTTTTGTTGCCAGATGTATTTGATGACTTGAAAAGGTAGGTGAGCCAGTTATTTTAACTGTTTTCTGTTTTTTTCAAACCTCAAAAATCTGTTGTCTTAGCTGAATTTATTTCCTTTTCTTCTAGGTAAATGATTATTTTGGCAGGTTCTTTGGTGTATGTCATATGGGTTTTTTTGTTTGTTTGTTTGTTTGTTTGTTTTTTGGTACTGCAGATTGAACTCAGGGGTACTCAACCACTGAGCCACATCCCCAGCCCTGTTTTGTGTTTTATGTAGAGACAGGGTCTCACTGGTAGCATAGTGCCTTGCCATTGCTGAGGCTGGCTTTAAACTAGCAATTCTCCTGTCTCAGCGTCCCAAAGTGCTGGGATTACAGGTGTGTGCCACTGCGCCTGGCTATCATGTGTTCTATTTTTTTAAAATATTTTTTTAATTGTTGATGGATCTTTATTTTATTTATTTATATGTGGTGCTGAGAATCGAACCCAGTGCCTCACGCATGCTAGACAAGTGCTCTACCACTGAGCCTCAACCCCAGCCCTCTTGTGTTCTATTTTTGACACAGTATATGAAAGCAGATAAAAGATAATTTAAAACTTAACTTGCCATGAACTGGGGAGGTAGCTCAGTGGTATTATATTTGCCTAGCACATGTGAGGCTTTGGGTTTGTTCCCAAGCACTGTAAAACTGAACAAAACAAAAAACCTTATTTGCATTTGCAGACCTACTGAGTTAAAGAAGAACTAAAAATACTACTTTATACAAATATTTTTATAATAAGACTTTTTTCTCTTAGCTTTCTAAAACACTTTCAGATGAATTTTTCTCTTTTTATCTTCACAAAACAATCCATGGAGATAAAGAGGTTATATTCCCTGTCTCACATAAGAAAACCTAGGCATAAAGTTCTTATAGAACATAAGTAGATTAGAACCAGAGTGAAAATTAAAGCCAAGGTTTCCTGATTTCAATCTAGCATTTTTATTCTAGAAATTCTTTTAATTTTAGATTATATCATTAAAAAAATAAAAAGTTTTTGGAAAAAGAATACTCAGTGGAGGAGGAGACAAAAATATTTCATATGGAAATAAAACAATGATTTTTACTAAAATTATCATGGGGAAACAACATAATATTTTCTTTTGAAAATGTATTCTGAATCTGATTACTAAATACCGGCCAAAGGTCAGGCTGATTATTATGACTTTGCAAACTTTTATTAAAGGACAAGATTTTCAGGTCCTTCACAGACCTACTGAGTTGGAATGTTGAGAAGCTGAGAATTTGAAATTTTTAAAAACATACCTTAGGCAATCTGTTTGAAAAAATCTGGTCTAACTACTATATGAAAGTAGCATTTTTTTCAAAATTGGATATACTAACAATATATTATGTAGAATGCTATTAATATGTGCGTGTTTACATAATTGCTCATTTTAATTTTTTTTTTACATTGAGTGGAACTAAGGATGTTTGGTAGATATGAAGTTATATGTACATCGAACTTAAAAACATTTGTTGAAATGGATCAGATAAATACCTATGGAAATACATATATGACCATGGGTTTTAGACGTTGTTGTTAATTCTGTAACTACTCAGAATGTTTTATAAATTATGTAGCTTGGGCTAGTGTTTTTCTAGCAGGCTTGAGGTCCTGAGTTCAACCCCTACAACTATAGAAAATTAAAATAAACAAAACTATATACCTTAATCTTTTATGGGGGTGGCGTGTTACTGAAGATTTAACCCAGGAGTGATTAGCCACTCAGCCACATCCTCAGCCCTTTTTATTTTTTATTTTGAGACAAAGTCTCACTAAGTTGCTAAGGCTGGCCTCAAACTTCTAATACTCGTGCCTCAGAGTCCCTAGTTGCTGGGTTATAGCCACTATGCCTGGCTCTTTATTTGATTTTTAACCTATTATAAGATTATGTTAACATTTGTAAACTAGAAAAATTACCCCTTTCAGATCCTAGCTCTTAATTAAATTAATTAATTATTTTTGTGGTGCTGGGAATCAAACCCAAGGCTTCACATGCTAGGCAAGCGTTCTACCCCTGAGCTATGTCCTCAGCTCCCCATCCTTCTTGTTTTCCTTTTCTTTAGTACCAGGATTGAACTCTGGGCCTCTTGCCAAATCACAGTTTTTGATTGTTGGTTCAAAGAATACAATCACTTCCTCTTTGTTGTTTAAATGTATTTTTTACGTTTAAAAATTGCATCTAAGAAGTTGGTGCAACAATATCCATGCTTGATAATATGCAAATTAATACAAAATTGTAAAGCATTTATGAATATAATTGAATTCATGTGATACGTTAATTTATGATCACTTCTTTCTTCCAGCTTTGAGTCTTGGTTCGACATCACTAGTCTTTCTGAAACTGCTGAAGACATTATAGCCAAAGAAAGAGAACAGAATGTATTGCATATGCTGCACCAGGTGTTGACTATTTTCTTATTCTGCTCACTGTATACTCATAGAATAAATACTGAATCCTAGAAATCACCTATCTAACCCTTTGTGGTAGAGACTAGAAAAATGAATCTTCCCAAATTTAATTGATTTCCATGCCCTTTCCCTACTCCTGGAGGTTACTTGGTTTTACGGCATAATTCAAGTGCTTAACTAAATTTTGCCCTTTTTAAAACTTCTTTGCAGTACCAAGAATTGAACCCAGAGACTCACACATATAAGACAAGTGCTTTGCCACTGAGTGACACCTCCAGGTGCTCCCCTGCCCTGCACCCTTTTTTTCTTTTTATTTCGAGACAGAGATTTACCAGCTTGCCCATGCTAGCCTGGAACTTAGGAGCTACTTGCCTCAACCTCCTGGGTAGCTTGTATTATAGGTGTTTTTCACCACGTTTATCTGTGTTGTTTTCATATCCTTTCATTTTTTATTTTGAGATGGGATCTCACTAAGCTGCTAAGGCTGGCCTTAAATTTGCTATCTTCCTACTTCAGCCTACTTAGTTGCTAGGATTACAGGTGGGTGCTGCCTGGGTTCTGATCCATTTTTCTCACTGCTTCTTGCATTTAATACTTTTTCTTTCCTTGCCCCCCAAACTTTCCCTCCCTCTTTTCCCTCCTGTCCTCCCTCCCCACTCCCATTCTTCTATTCTATCTTTAGATCAATACGATCTTTCAAATCTAGTAATATGGCCCTGAAAAGTTTCTTAATTGTGTTTCTACAAATTTATTCAAATCCTATATGTATTTTAAAGTTTATACATGCTCATGAGAGAAATAGGAAGTAAAAACCATATCCTTGCTCTCAAAATCATATCTCCTAGTACCAAATGATAATGATTGTATTGTGCTATATATCCTTCAAGACTGTTTCTGTAAACACATGTGCTATTTGCGAGATAAAGGTTTTTTTTTTTTTAATAAAATGTTCCTTTACTATTCTTTACAATTTTTTTCTGTCAGTACATGTAGGCTTAACCTGTCAGATTGTTTTTTCTTCTTTTCCTATCAGATTTTAATAGCCGCTTACTATCCCATTATCATGTCCCTCTATAATTAATTATATCTGCCTTTCATTATTTCAGAATTTTTCTCTATTATAAACAAGTTCTAGTACTTTATGTATTTTGCTTATTTCTGATTATTTCCTGAGAATTCCAAGTAGGGTTGCTGGGAAGGTTTATACACGGAGGCTTTTGACAATGTCGGCAAAAGCCCTCCAGAATTTATATACCATGTGTATCCTTAAAAATTGTATGCAGATTTTTCAGGAGAAAAGTGAAATGTTTTTACTCTCTATTCATAATAATTTTGAGGGATAGAAGTCCTTTAAGATGGAAGTAGTGGTACATGCCTCTAATCCCTGTTCCTTGGGATACTGAGGCAGAAGAATCACAAGTTTGAGGCCAGCCTGGACAATTGAGGGAGACCGTCTCAAAAATAAGTTATTGGTCTATATAGTGCAATTTTTTTTTCTTTTCCACACTTTTTTGTGTAAATCTTTTTATGGTGTCCTTTTTTTTTTTTTTAGTACTGGGGATTTCTCATTTGCAGAAATATAATCCTTTAAAGTCTGGTGTATTTAATATTATTGACTTTAAAAGATTTGTATCCCACTCAGTATACTTTTTTTTTTTTCCATACCAAAGATTGAACTCAGGGGCACTTAACCACTGAACCACATCCCAAGCCCTTTTTTTTGTTTAGAGACAGGGTCTCACTGAGTTGCTAAGGTTGGGTTTGAACTTAAGATTCTCCTGCCTTAGCCTCTGGAGCCACTGGGATTATTTACAGACATGTGCCACCATGCCAGGCCTCAGTCTACTTTTCTAAAAATTGAACTGTGCATGTTGATACACATGTTACAGAGTTATGATATCTTCAAAAATGTAATTTTTTTACTTTGTAAATCTCTCTAAACTTTTTTCCTAGTTCCCTCCCACATTAAAGAACCAAAGCAGCATAATGTTTAAAAATTCACTTATTTAAAAATAATATATGATAAAAAGTTTTTGAACAATATAGAAATCTGGAAAATGAGAAGTAAAAATTTTCTCCCATTTCCCCTGCCCTACTTTTCCTCTTACCCAAGTATAACTAGCATAGTCTTATTTTCTATTTTTTTTATTCTAAAAATTTGTGTACTGGCATATACATATATACACACACATAATTTTTCATGTTTGTGTTCTTAGTTGAGTTGGCTTTCTACTGGTCTAAAACCTCACTCTGAAATTTGTGGAGTGTATTGAGAACTTCAAGTAAAATATTACCCGCTGTCCTGACCCTGGGTCTGGTAATTGAACCCAGGGCCATTCTGCCACTGAGTTACATCTCACTCCTTTTTATATTTTTACATTTTGAGACAGGGTCTTGCTAAGTTGCCAAGGCTGGCCTCGAACTTGGAATACTCCTATCTCTGCCTCCCAAATTGCTAAATTTTTAAATTTTTTTTAATTGCTGCTCTTTAAATTATTTAAGATACAGTCTTAGAGATTTTATGAGTTTATCGTGTGCTAGTCTGATACAGGAAATTTCAAGGATATGGTATTTTAATTTCACCTTTCAAGAATTGATTGTATTTATACTGGTATATAGGAGAAAGAAGGATAAGGAGTGTGTGGGGATGGTATTCTTTGAAAAATTAGGTATATATTATATTTATATTTGTTTGTTTATGTTGAAATTTTAGATTCTCACCCCTTTCTTACTGAGAAGACTAAAATCTGATGTTGCTCTTGAAGTACCTCCTAAACGAGAAGTAATTGTTTATGCACCACTTTCAAAGAAACAAGAAGTCTTTTACACAGCAATTGTGAATCGAACAATTGCAAATATGTTTGGAACCAGTGAGGTATAGTGTATGCTTGAAATATACTGTGAATGTGACATGATACATAAAATTTCACTATTAATGTCAATCTTATGGCTCTTCACCTGTTCTCAGGATTTGTTGTATGAATTGTAACTGAACTATAAGGCATAAGACTAGAAGCAGAAGTTTTTTTCCTAGTATCAATAATCCTGAAATTTAATTGGTCTCTGCATTACCTGCTCTGTGATCATCTGAAATGCTTGTTAACAAAATTTAAATTCCTTTGTCAGATTAACCTTAATCATACTGTCTGGGAATGGATTTAAAAGTGTATTTAGTGCAAGTACACAGCTGGGTGTGGTGCTACATGCCCCCGATCCTAGCAGCTTGGGGGACTGAGGCAGGTGGGTCCTAAGTTTGAGGCCAGCCTCAGAAACTTAGTTATATCCTGTCTCAAAATTAAAAAGAGCTAGGGATGTAGCTCAGTGATAAAATGCTCCTAGTTCCCCCAAAATTGCTAAAAGACTAAATTAGTTTTTTTTTTAAGTCTTAAAAGTCAGTTTGTACATAAAAATATTATATCATACTTCGTTTATAGTTAGAACTTCATTGTCTAGCTTTATAAACGGGTATTTTAATTTGTTCTTTTTTAGAAAGAAACAGTTGAGCTAAGTCCTACTGGACGACCAAAACGGCGAACTAGAAAATCAATAAATTACAGCAAAATAGATAATTTTCCTAATGAATTGGAAAAATTGATCAGTCAAATACAGCCAGAGGTGGACAGAGAAAGGTGTGAGTTTAAAATAACTTCTAAGTATTCTTTGAACTGTGGTGTTTTTTGCATTTCTTATATTTACACATTCATGTTTTTGATAGAACTGTGGTGGAAGTGAATATCCCAATAGAATCTGAAGTTAATCTGAAGCTGCAGAATATAATGATGCTGCTTCGTAAATGCTGTAATCATCCATACCTGATTGAATATCCTATAGACCCTGTTACACAAGAATTTAAGGTGAATACTATTTATAATGATTTGTTATTTTGATTTCTATAACTTTAATATTAGGATAAAGTATTATTTTGTTTAGTTTATTTTTTAAAACAAATACTGTGCTGTTTGTCATCAAGATTATTATACTTCCAGTAAACTGAGGCAGTTCCCCCCACCCCCAAATTCAGAGAACTTTATGAGGGTTGGAATGATGGTCATTTTTTCTGTGCAATTCAGACTAATAGTTATGTGAACAGCTAAGAATTACTCTAAATTTTATAAAACAGTTCATTTCTACTTTTGCTCTCTTAGAGATAGTTGTTATTTTTTCAGTATTCCTTTTAGTTAATATTCAGCTTGTCAGAATCTGCTGCTCATTGCTTGTGTGTCAGCAAATGGCTACAGAAGAAAATCAAAAAGTTGGTAACAGTTGGGGACTTTCAGATAAGTGAATGAAATGCCTTCTTAGGAAGTTGATAAAAAAAAAAATAACATAGTGTTAAGAAATTGTTTTTAGTCAAGAAGGATTTCATGCTGATTTACAGCAGGATTTCTCAGATATAGCACTATTGACATTTTGAGCCAGATAATTTTTATTTAGGAGGTAATGTTCTATGCACTATAGAACATTTGTCAGCATCCTTGGCCTTTGGTTGCCAGTAGGTCCACTTTTCCCACTTGTGAAAACTTAAAATGTCTCCAGCAACTGCCCCCTAGAGGTGGAAGGCAAAATTTGCCCTTATTTGACAACCACTGCTTCACACTCTTGAGTAAAGAAAATAATGCTTTTCCTACTCAAATGAAAATCTCTCTCATAAGGAAATTTCAACAAAAAATGAATGTTTTTTTTAACTTCAATAGTTAGATTGCTTTTACACTCATGTTTCCTTTAATTTTTACTAAGAATTCTAATAGCAATGTTTGTCTATATTTTACTGCATTATAAACCTCAACATATACACAGTGAGTTTGACAAATTATTTGAAAGAGGGGTGGGAAGAATAGACTGTGGTTCACAGATAGGTTCATGATTTACTTAAACTTAACTTTTGTGTGGGATCACTGAGTTTTCATTCTAGAGTGTCTTGAAGTAACTACTAATTTAAAAATATTTAATAACATCAGTTTTTAAAAGTTTTATAATGACTGATTTATCACTGAAATGGAACTATTCAAATATTTTTAATTTTTATAAAGCAAATGATTAGTAGTTATAGTAACAGTTTTCTTTTTTGTCCATTTTTAAGATTGATGAAGAATTAGTAACAAATTCAGGGAAATTCCTAATTTTGGATCGAATGCTGCCAGAACTAAAAAAAAGAGGTCACAAGGTAGTAATTTGTTTGGAATTTTGATTGTTTAAATATTTTTTATGAAGTGGTATAGACACTATCGATACTAAGATGTATTTCAATTTCAGGTGCTGCTTTTTTCACAAATGACAAGAATGTTGGATATTTTGATGGATTACTGCCATCTTAGAAATTTCAACTTTAGCAGGCTTGATGGATCCATGTCTTATTCTGAGAGAGAGGAAAATGTAAGACTATTTATTTCATATGTAATAAAATTATGAATTTTTGCAGTACCAGGGACTGAACCTAGGGACACTTACCAATTAGCTACATTCCCAACCCTTTATTTTTCAATTTTATTTTGAGACAAGTTCTCATTAACTTACTTAGGGCTTTACTAAGTTGCTGAGGCTGGCTTTAAACTTACAATTCCTGTGTCAGCCTCCCGAGTTGCTGGGATTACAGATATGTGCCACTGGGCCTTGTGTTCTACCACTAAACTTCGTCCTCCAGCCACACGCACCCCCCCCCCTTTTCTGCTGTTGTACCCAGGGACACTCAACCACTGAGGCATATCTCCCATGCCTTTTTTGTATTTTATTTAGAGACAGGGGCTCACTGAGTTGCTTAGTGCCTCGCTAAGTTGCTGAGGCTGACTTTGAACTCTTGATCCTCCTGCCTCAGCCTCCCAAGCCATTGAGATTGCTAAGATGCCAAGCTTGGGCCACTATGCCTGACCCCAGCCCTTTTTTCATTTTGAGACTGGGTCCTGTTAAATTGCCACAGTTGGTTTCCAACTTGTCATCTTCCTTTCTTGGCCTGAATAGCTAGGATTATAGGCATGAGCTATCATGTCTGGGTCCATTCTATTTTGATGCATTTCAGAATAAATTTATTTATGTACTACTGTTTTCTTTAGTGACTTAATATATATTGTTTGGGGATAAAAATTATATGTTGTGAAATACATGTGCATTTGTTGCATATATAAACACGTATATATATGTACATGCATTTATACATATAAACATGTCCCCAAACCCTATTAATACATAGAACATTATTATCATTAGCCTAGAAGGTTTTCTATGCCTCCTCCTAGTTAAGCTACCCTTTCTATCCACTTGATTTCTTAGGCAGCTGCTACTGAATTTTTTTAACTAGTTTTTGCATTAGTTATTTTTATTTAAACTTTCTTGTGATATGTTTTTTAAAAATTAAGATCTCCTTAGTAAGATACAGTTATTTGAAAAACCAAGTTAACACAAGGAAAGATTTTATTAGTTAACATAATTGTTTTATAAATCTGAAAGATTGATTTGGCCTCTCGGAAAAACCTTTGTGTGGTATAAGAAACAAATCTGTCCATCTGGTCTTTTTTTATCCTTCTTTTTTAGTACTAGGTATTGAACCCAAGGGTGTTTAGCCACTGAGCCACATCCCAGCTCTTCCTTTTTTTAAATGGTTTTTTATTTTGAGACAGGGTCTCCCTAAGTTATCGCGCTAGTCTCAAACTTGTGATCCTCCTGCCTCAGCCACCCAAGTTTGTGGGGTTACAGGAGTATACCACCATTTCCGGCTAAATTATGGATCCCTCTTTGCTTTTTTCCTTCCTCAGGTCATCACACGTGCTACGCAAGCACTCTACTGCTTAGCTACATCCCTAGCTCACCCCATCCCCAGTCTTAATGGTTGAAGTTGTTTTCTTTGTAAATTTGTTGTGTTTACATCCTTTCAGATGCACAATTTCAACACAGATCCAGATGTGTTTATCTTCTTAGTGAGTACACGAGCTGGTGGCCTAGGCATTAATTTGACTGCAGCAGATACAGTTATCATTTATGATAGTGATTGGGTAAGTTGAAGGTATAACAATATGCTGATGATATTTCCAATGTGAGCTTTTTTTTTTTTTAATATTTATTTTTTAGTTGTAGGTGGGCACAATATCTTTATTTTATTTTTATGTGGTGCTGAGGATCGAATCCAGTGCCTCCTGCGTGCTAGGTGAGCACGCTACCACTGTGCCATAACCCCAGCCCCAATGTGAGCTTTTTTAATTTTTTTTTTTTTTTTTTTTTTAGTTGTAGATGGATACAATATCTTTATATATTTTTATGTGGTGCTGGGAATCGAACCCAGTGCCTCACACGTGTGAGGCAAGTGGTCTACCATTGAGCCACAACCCCAGCCCTCCAATTTGAATTTTTAATCCTTCTTTGTACATTTTATAATAATTTATCTGCTTTGAAAAGTGTCTATTTTAAGGTAAGAATTATTGATCATTTTTCCTGCATATATTAACTTGAAATACTTTCTTTTGAGTATTTAAACATTTTCATGGTTTGTCATTCTAGAAGCTACTCTGGAAGTCTAAATTGAGCAAGGCAATATTAAAAGTTAAAAGATTTCTCATCGGATCATGAATGATGAATTCATGCATTAATTATGAGTTTAAATTAATTTTATCCTAATACTATTAAGTGTTGTTTTATTTTTCCTTTTAATTTGAAGAACCCCCAGTCTGATCTTCAAGCCCAGGATCGATGTCATAGAATTGGTCAGACAAAGCCAGTTGTTGTATATCGCCTTGTTACAGCAAATACTATTGATCAGAAAATTGTGGAAAGAGCAGCTGCTAAAAGAAAACTGGAAAAGTTGATCATTCACAAAAGTAAATGACAATGTGGTACTTTTTTGTGTGCGTGTCTGTTGTGAACTTTTGTTATTGTCATTATTATTATTTTTTTATAAAAGAAATTGGTGCAACTTGATAAGACAGGGTTTAAATCAACAGTGGGAAATGTGGAGCTGCTAACAGCCAGCACTAAGTTGGCAGTGATAGACATGAAGAACTACAGCAGTTGTCTAGATGTGGTACACAGGGGAAGAGAAGGGTCTGGGATAATCTTAAGGTACAATATCTTAAACTCTATTACAAGGAATTTGGCATGATATTACATGTTTCTGATTAAGATAATTGTTTAAAATTTTTAAGAGGGCTAGAGATATAGCTCAGTTGGTAGAGTGCCTGCCTTGCATGCACAAGGCCCTGGGTTCAATCCCCAGCAACACACACAAAATTTTTTTTTAGCAAAGCTCACAAGTTCCGTATATTGAATATATTAGAATAGTAATTGTATATTGAAGTAGTACTATCAAAAATCTATTTAAGGGGGCTGGGGCTGTAGCTCAATGGTAGAGTACTTGCCTAGCATGCATGAGGCACTGGGTTCGATCCTTAGCACCACATAAAAATAAATAAAGACATTCTCATCTACAACTATAAAAAAAAATTTTTAAAAATCTATTTAAACATTGAATATAGTTCAAATTTAGATAAATTTTATCTATAGTGTTAATGATCCCAAGAGAGGTTACTGGGCATTGAACTCTCGATCCTAAATGTATACACTTATGTAATTCATCCACATTGAGAACATTTATGTCATCCAATAAAGCTTTGTCATGCATTGTCTTCTGTCATTCCACTTGCACATCTGATTCTCTAGTAGGCAACTGCTAATCTCATTTTTCTTTAACTGTTTTTTATGTATGTATGTTTTTCTCTAACGAATTTTGATTGACATTTTAAGATTCATCTGTTGTTATATTAGGAAGATTTTATTTGCTGAATAGTTTATTTTTCTTTTCTTTTTTGGTACCAAGGTTGGAACCCTGGGTCACTTAAATCACTGAGCTACAATCCTAGCCCTTTTTATTTTTTATTTTGACAAAGAATATCTCTTAGTTGTTTAGGGCCTCACCATGTTGCTGGGGCTGGCCTTGAACCTTTGATCTTACTGCCTCAGGCTCCCTAGCTGCTGGGATTACAGGTGTACACTACCACTCCCAGCTTCTTTATTCTTTTGTTGCTGGACATTCCAACTATTTCTAGATAATGCTTGCAATGAATATGCTGCTCTTCCATGAGTCTTTGTGGACATAATGCATTTATTAGTTCTTGCTTTTCAGGGGGGTGTGCATTTATCTATTGGGAACTGCCAAACTCCTAAGTGAACATGCCATATTTTGCTTCCACCAGCAACGTCTGAGAATTTCAGTTGCTTTTCTTTTTACCAACATTCGAGGGTTTATTTTGTCCTCTTAAAAATAAAAGCTGGGCGATGGCGCATGCCTGTGATCTCAGCAGCTGGGGAGGCTAAGACAGGAGGATCACGAGTTCAAAGCCAGCCTCAGCAACAGCGAGGCACTAAGCAACCCAGTGAGACCCTCTCTGTAAATGAAATACAAAATAGGGCTGGGGATGTGACTCAGTGGTGGGGTGCCCCTGAGTTCAATCTTCTGTCCTCAATGTAATTCCAGTGGCTCGGGAGGCTCGGGCAGGAGGATCGCAAGTTCAAAGCCAGCCTTTGCAATTTAGTGAGGTCCTAAGCAAAGTGAAATTTTGTCTCTACATAAAACACAAAATAGGACAGGGGATGTGGCTCAGTGGTCGAGGTACCCCTGAGTTCAAACCCGGTACCTAAATAAATAAATAGGGGCTGGGATTGTAGCTCAGTGGTTAAGTGCCTCTAGGTTCAATCCCTACTGCCAACAAATTAAATGGCAGCCATTCTGAACAGGTTGTAATATATTGTTTTTTAATTTTTTTTAGTTGTAGATAGATCTTTATTTTGTTTATTTATATGTGGTGCCGAGAATCGAACCCAGTGCCTCACACATGCCAGGCAAGTGCTTTGCCACTGAGCCCCAGCCCCATATATTATGATTTTAAAAGTAATTTTAATGTGTTGCATTTGTTAAATTATTTTTCTAGATCATTTCAAAGGTGGTCAGTCTGGATTAAATCAATCTAAGAATTTCTTAGATCCTAAGGAATTAAAGGAGTTATTAAAATCTAGAGATTATGAAAGGTAAGCTTTATTGATTTTAGAGTAATATAACTCATAGTTTTGATTTATTTAAACGTACTGGAATATTTTGTTTTCATAGGGAGGTCAAAGGATCAAGAGAAAAGATCATTAGTGATAAAGATCTTGAGTTGTTGTTGGATCGAAGTGATCTCATTGGTAAGTATCATTCATGTTTTTAGTCTTCATGGAAATTCTCAGATACATACGGAATAGAATAGTGTCTTGAATCCCTTGAACGGTTAATGCTTTCAGCTACCATAGTTTGCAACATTTAGCCAATCTTGTTTCTTTGACATTTTTCTTTTCTTGGAGACTTAAAATCACATCTCAAGCATGATATTTTGTCTATAAGTAGTTTATTGTGAATCTTCTGCTGAGAAGAACATGTATTTAAATAGAGCCATTATTTAATATATTTAAGAGAATTAGCAGTAATACTTTAATTTTATCTATTACCCACCCAGTCCGTTCACATTTCCTCATTTGTCTCAATTTTTTTTTAACATTTTGAATGAGGGTTTAAATTGCACTTACAGTTATGCCTCCTTTTTTGTAACACCCCTGTTTTGTTTTTCTGTTTTTTTTTTTTTTTTTTTTTTTTTTTTTTTTTT